>CAIGRN010018796.1:0-12295 GCA_903798345.1 Fraxinus anomala
TGATAGGAGAGTAAAGCTAAAGTCAAGTAGTCTCTATATCTTATAAGTTCTCTAATATCTCTCCTAATTCTATCCCTAGTCAATTGATAGTCATTATATTCACTCTCTTGCTCTTCTACATCATCCTGAACCTCATTTTCTTTTCTGTCATCACGCAGATTTTCATTTTCAGCATCTGTCTCAACTTGTTCAGCATCAGCAGGTTGAGAAGGCAAGCCAAGCTCCACTTGCAGCTTGGTCCTATCACCACCTACCCCTCAGACCCTTTTTCTCTCAAACAGGGCATGTTTTGATCATCAAAAGTGACATCACTGCTAATAATGATCTTAAAACCACTAGATTCTCTACTCCACAGCCTATAACCCTTCACCCCATGAGGATAACCCAAGAAAACACATTTCTTGGCCCTAAGTTCTAATTTTCCTAAATTTTGGTAAGAATAGACTGCACATCCAAAAACTCTCAAATGTGAGTAATCAAGAGCAGATCCAGTCTATTGCTCTTCAGGTATCTTATCACCTAGAGCACTAGAAGGGGTTCTATTAACAATGTAAGTAGCTGTCATCAAGGCTTCCCTTCATAAGGTTTTGGGCACACCTGACCCAACAAGCATGCACCTAACCTTCTCTAATAGTCCTATTCATCCTCTCATCCACCCTATTCTGATGAGGGGTATAAGGAGTAGTTTTATGTCTCCTATTACCATTCTCAGAACAGAAAAGGTCAAACTCAGCATTACAAAATTCAAGGCCATTGTCAGTCCTAAGAGTTTTAATTTTCTTCCTAGTCTAGTTTTCTATTAACAGTTTCCCAAAAGTCTCAGATTTGTGTTTCAACAAATAAACCCAAACCTTCCTAGAATAGTCATCAATCAAGGAAAGAAAGTATTTACTTCTCCCTTAAGTGATAGTGGATAAAGGTCCCCATAAATCAGAGTGTATATATTCAAGGACAGAGATAGATTTGTGCTTTCCTGTGTTAAAATACAATATGTGCTGTTTTCCTAAGGTGCAATTTTCACATAAAGGAATTCTAGAAATAGAATCCTTTCCAAAGACACTCTTCTTATGAAGGATACTTAGGCCCTTTTCACCTACATGAGCCAATCTTAAAGTAGCATCAAGGTCAACATTGGAAGACTCAGCCATCCCATTAATCACAGCACTAGCCTTAGCAACATAAATCCCATTAATCTTAACACCTTTAAACATCACAAGAGATCTTCCCATCACCTTCAATAAACCATCACCCACCTTACCTAGCAAGCCTAAATCATCCAAGTTTCCCATTGAAATTAGGTTCCTAGATAATTCAAGAATGTATCTTACCATATCTAAGGTAAAGATATAGCCAATTTCAAATTTCAATGTAAAATCACCTATTTCTTCAACTCTGCAGGCAATGTTATTGCCCATCACAACCTCTCCACCATTGGTCTCCTTAAAAGAGTTAAACCAACTCCTTTTAGGAGATATGTGAAAGGTGTAACCAGAATCTAAGATCCATTCCTGGATTTGATTCGCACCACCAACAACATTGGCAGAATGACAGTCAAGAGAAGACTCGGTCACATGAAATTAGGTTCCTAGATAATTCAAGAATGTATCTTACCATATCTAAGGTAAAGATATAGCCAATTTCAAATTTCAATGTAAAATCACCTATTTCTTCAACTCTGCAGGCAATGTTGTTGCCCATCACAACCTCTCCACCATTGGTCTCCTTAAAAGAGTTAAACCAACTCCTTTTAGGAGATATGTGAAAGGTGTAACCAGAATCTAAGATCCATTCCTGGATCTGATTCTCACCACCAACAACATTTGTAGAATCACAATCAAGAGAAGGCTCAGTCACAACATAGACATTAACAGAATTAGAATCACTAGGTCCAACTAAATTTCCTTTATCAATTCCTTTCACTTTCATTTCATTCTTCTTCTTAAAGCAATCTTTTATAAAATGTCCAGTTTTCCCGCACTCATAGCACTTCTTATTTCTAGTCTTAGACTTAGACCTGCCCCTACTTTTAAACTTTTTCTTATTATTATTACCCTGATTATTAAAGCCTTCTTAGTTTCCATTAAACCTACTTTGAGTCCTCCATCTCATAAACAGAGTCTCAGGCCCTCCATTCCCTTTCTCAGACCTAAGTTCAAACTCTCTACTCCTTACTGAGTTTATAACAATGTCAGAGGTCAAGGTATCTCTGCCATATCTTATGGCAGCCTTGACATCTTTATAGGTATCAGGAATGNCCTTAGAGGTATCTAACTTAAAACTGAAAAACCTCTCTAACTAGAACAACTAATTGAGTAAGGACTTAACTAAGTACATTTTCTCTAACTCATCCCATAAGGCTTTAGCATTTTCTTATTTACCTACTTTTCTTAACACTTGACCAGATAAATGCAAAATAATAGATGCATATGCAAGTTCATCAGCTTCAAGAATCTGATCAGTTGTCATAGTTTCAGGAAAAGTTTGTGTTATTGCTTTAAAAATCTTTTGTTGAACTAAAATTCATTTCATCTTTTGTTGCCAAATAGGAAAATCTCATTTTCCATCAAAAACACCAAATTCAAAAGTATGTATCATGATTTTATTATTCAGAAATAACACAAAGTACTTCAAGAAAATTGTAAAACTATGACAGTTGATGCACTTAAGAAAGAGGTAAATTGATCTACACAAAAAGATAAAATAAAAAAGGGAAAAGGTCACAGTGAATAAACAGTAAACAATTATCACAGTTATTCAAGAATTTTAAAAGTATTCTAGACAACAACACAAAAAACAGAATCAAGAAAGTAAGCTAATAAAAACAGGTAGAAACAAAGACATAGAGGGCAGAAACAAATAGCCAGAACTACAGATGCACCAAGAATGATCAAGTTCACCAAGATTCCATGAGAATCATGTTCCCAGGTCAAGGCTCAACTTGATCACTCCACAATGATAATAGCAATAGTGAACCAGACACGGGGAAGGGACAATTCAAGGTTAGAGTGTGTAAACCAGAGGGTAGCTAATGTTTAGCCACCAACACAAACGTTTCAGTACAACAAGGAGACATGAAAGTTATTGTCGGGAGGGGGTGTTCCACCAGAAGCCACAAAAGGAATCAAGAATCAATAAAACCCCAAACACATTGAGAATCTCAATCGAACCTAAAAACAGGAACACGAACACCAGTCACCTCTCATGGACTCAGTACTAAGCATGAGTACACTCCAACCTCCAAGAATCGAATGAACAGAAAACTAGGGTTTCCAGATTTTAGGCGATCAAGGGAAGAAGTCTGAAAATTAATTTTCCAGCCTTCAAACACTCGATTGAAGACCCAAGAATAGCCAAATAAGGCTCTAATACCACTGTTATACAAAGATCAAACTTAAAATTACAGATCGAAGAATCCTAATATATCAAACTACTAATAATAACCACTGAACATCGAAGATTTCATAGAACATAGGCTCATAACCAACTCCTTCTACACAGTGAGGCCTAAGTCACACGCAGTAACCCTCACGAAACCACCAAGTAAATTGAGGTTTCTTCAACGAGACCAAAAGATAGAACTCTACTAACTACAGACACACCTCACACGAGATTTCACACAGAAATCACTCTCTTGAAACAGATTCAAAGAAAAACATCAAGAAGGAGATGAAAGAATTAGAGCACTCAGAAGTCTCTAGAAGAACGAGAGAAAAGCCAGAAAGAATAGAATGAATCTAGAAATCATTAGAATACCCAACAAATAGCAAGGCCTCGAGATTGGCAGCCCTCATCTAATACCTCATAGAAACTCAACAAATTTAACTTAATGGATCGGGTATTGGGCCTAGTAAACCTGGGCTCACTTCAGTTTAATAGGATATTATGGAATGGGCTGAAAAGGCCAAATCATCATCGCCTAAAGTGGACTGGATACTGGTATCACAGCCCACACATTGCATTTATACAAATAAATACTAACTACGGAAGAGATTATCTAAATAAGAATCAGTCACAAATAGAACATATGTAGGTAACAAAATTCTAATTCAAAGCATAACCAACATACCCACATACTATATCCCTTACTGGAAAGCATTTGAACAAAAACATTGAAGTGCATATTAGGGAGTTCACCTTTTTCGAAGATTTCCTGCCAAATACGAATTTCTTCATTCTTTATGGTGAAGATTCTTCTGCTTTTTTCTTTATTTTTCCATTCTATTTAGCTCTTCCATTTTCATCTATAATTCGATTAATATCATTTTAAACAACAATGTATAGTGAATGTTGCTTAGAAAGATGATTTAATAGTGGGAGTTTTCAATTATTCTTGTAGCGAAAAGCTAGTTGGTGATAATGGGTGGTGATAATAGCTGATTTTAGGGATATAGGATCGTGATAATGCATAGAGATTGAAGACACATTTGGAATTGAGAAAGAGATGAGTATAGAGAGTGAAAGAAGTGGGTGGTTATGGTAGTATGAAAAGATTTGATTTGGTTTTAGATAATCATTATAAACGATTAGTTTATAATTTGTGATGTTCAAAATTGAGTAATCAATTTTGTCAACATAAATGAGTATTAGGACCAGATGAGTAGATGGAATTGTAAAATGATGACTTTATTGATTTTTTTGCATTCATAAGTACGATAACACAATCAAGGAAAGTAAGGATCTCGTCTTCCATTGAACGAACCATTCCTTTCCATTTAGAGCTGTATTTTGGAAGTTGGCCACCACAGTCAAGGTGTCAACAGCGCATTTCGATGTCACCTACAGTCCTTATTGAATGTGCTAAATTATTAATCTATGGAGCTTTTTCATTGAAAGGAGAGAACTCATCATGTTGTTTGGGATGAGCGTTGGGGTTGTCATTATTGTTGACATTTAATTGGTTGACAATGAGGTGCTGAGGTCAACCATGTCACATGTCTATGGGGGATTGGTCAAAGCGGATGTGATGATGTCACCCTATTTAAATCAATAATCATAATGTTTCTTGATCGCAGTGGAGCTCACCGAGCTAAAGAATGCGTGGAACCGAGCTATTTTTGGGAACGAGGTGAAATTATATTCGCTGATTAAGGACTTTTATTAGGAATGTTGTCGTAGGTCAGTCCATGATTAGGAATTAGATATTTCTTTAATTTTCTATTTACTAATTTATTAATATTTTAATCTTAATTAAAACTTATTAACACATGATTTAAGAAAATAAATCTTTAACGTCTTACTTTTGAAGTGTAAAGTTAAAATGTAGGATTTTATTTAATTTTCCCTATTGGAAATAATCCACCAAATGGATTTGTTCAAACTTGAATAACCCAATTGTGGACGAACGTAATAAGATCCAATCAGTTGTTGTAAATCAAACCATTGAAATGTGAAAATGAAAATGTAAATGTAAAGAAATTTTTTTTAAAAAAAAGTTAGTTAGAGCATTTTCAATACTCTTTATTTTTAAAGAATATATTGAGCATAGTGTATTTTTAAATTTAAAGAATAATTTTTTTATAAACGAACAAATTATTTATTTTCGTTTTTTATTTTACTTTTCTCAACATTCATTTAGCCTTTGTTTTTATCCCCTATTTGGTTTAGCTAAAGTTGATTTAAGACAAAATCAACAATTAATTTTAACTACACATTTCACGGAATTCACAATTTTTATCAACTATTTCAACTACACAATTCATTAACTTTTATCAAAATTTTAATAAAAATCTTATTTGTTGCAAAATCAAACAGGACTTATTGCTTTCCTCATTTTTCAATCATTATATATTTTTAAATGTTAATAGCTAAAATTTCAATATAATGTGAATAATTTAAACTTGTAATTTTATTAAATGAAATCTTGATAAATATAAATAGAAGAATGTATTTTAAATATTTGGGCTACATTTTAATGTGTTTTTGAGAAAAATGTATTTTGGAATAATAATTTTTTTTTAAAGAATGTATGATTAAAAAAGAAGAATTTTTTATTTATTTAAGTATAATATTATTTTATTGAAAATGTGTGACTAAAAGTGAGAGAAAAAATAAGTAATTTAAAATAGAGGGCTAAGATTTGCTCCTTAAATCTTTATTTTAAAAAGTAAAGAGTCTTGGAACCTAGCCTTGTTTGTATTTTTTAAAATTCATATTTCTCCAAAAAGATTAAATGCACTTAATTCATAATATTTTTCTACTTCTTAATAAATAAATAAAAAAATCAATTTTCAGATAATTTAAAAATAATTTATGTCAAACTTGCCCTTGCTTAAAAGTGTACTCTTTGAATTAACAAAAATAATATTGGAAATGCTCTTAAACGAGGGGTGAGTACAAGATTCACATCTCACATTTTGACAATAATTCTAATAATTAAATTCGAATCTTCTATAATATAGGCAATTAACAGAAATTAGTATTGTTCAACGATTTAAAAAGATCTTTAGTTGAATTCATTATAGCTCACTTCCCCGATCTTCACAACCAACGTGCAATTTACAAGCTCTAGCTTGATCCCACGTCTCGTCGGCTTCTCGCCGCCAAATTCAGGTAATTCGTTGAATTTTTCTTCCATAATTCTCTAGGGAATATATAGTATCGGTCGATCTAGCTCCCTTTTTCGTTTTAGCGAAATTGATCCGCTGAGAATTTGATTTTATAGAATTCTAACTGATAATTTTGCAGTTATCAGCTGAGAATCGAAATGCACCACAATCCGGCAACAGTAGAGGAACAGTTGATACTGAAAGCAATAAGAGAAGAATGCCCATGGGAGAGTCTTCCCAAGCGTCTTCAAACTACCTTGAGGTCTAAAGAAGAATGGCATAGGAGGTTCTTCTATTTTAATTTACCTTTTTCCATTCCAAATTTTCGATAGGTTATTCTGGTGCAACTTTTATTATTATTGGAGAAATCTATGAATTGTGGTTGTTGCCTATAGGACGCTGTTAATATATAGATTAGAAGGATCCATTTTTTTTTCTTTTTCCTACAATAGATTTAAGCTGAAAATGAGGACTTTAGCAGTATGCTCTTCAGTGGAGTTTTGCATTTATTCCTCGTGTAGGCAGATGTGAATTCACTATTTGGTTGCAAAGGCACGATGGCATCCTATATTTCTATAAATTTGATCTCGCCATTCCTAACTAGGTGTGTGTTATTGTCAAATATGGTTGCATGGAGTATATTTCTAAGATACTGATAGGTTGTGAAGCTTTTAGACGATTTCATTTTCAATTAAACTAAAGCACCAGTTGATAGGGCATAAGAATCAGAATCAGAAAGTCCAAGTTCAAATAGAAACACGTGCTTTCTTGGTGATAAGTGATGCAAATAGGTGCAGGGTATTCCTGACTCCCGACAGCAAGACAACAATGTACACACTTCGGAAACTTATAATATCTTGCCATCTAACATTTTTTGGGTCTCTGGGCAAAGTATTTGCAGAATTTTTGAAACCTAAAATGTTTGAATCTGCATCTTGTAATATCTTGTGATATTTTCTCATAAAATATTGGACTCATTGGTGGTATTTCTGTTTGAGCCGTTCTATGTCTAGAATTTTTAAAGCTTTCTTGAGTCTAAACAAAGAGTTGAAGTCCTTTTAGTGACACTAAATCTAAGAGTTGCTCGTGTTTCTAGTTTTCTTGGCCATGATGGTGATGGAAATCCTATTCCTAGGGCATTGGACAGACATCAGCACCGTTAAAGGAGTGTGGTCTGTTAGTCCTAATTTGTCATTTCCTTCATACGGAAATTCTTCCTACATTAAATCCTTGAATACATGAATGTTCATATAGTTGTGCTAATTGGTGAGATGATCTTCTTGGAGTCTCCATGCTGACACGATAACATTTAAAATGACCAAAGCATAATCTTTAATACAATGCTAGTGGTAGACATAATCGATTTGAAGTTCTCTGCCAGCCATCTATTTCATTTGAAGTATCAATCTATGAGTTACCCTAAGGCAGATAAAAGATCCTTCCAAGGATATTGAAAACTTAAATTGATTTATTAGGAAAAAATGTTTTGTTAACTACGTAACTTCAGAATTATTTACTTGGTAACTGTTTGGGATTAGTCGCGAGGTCTGCTCAAGGAAGTAGTTGTCTACTATCAGGTTTCAAAGTTTTTCTCTCTCTCCATTTCTGTACAATATAACAAATTTTTAAATTGTTTAGTATAAAGTTTCAGCCATTTGTTGTTTTATTCGTCAATGTTCCAGCTTAGGAGCCTATTATGAATCAATTATAGTACATCAATCGATTTGGGATGGGGAATAAAGATGTCGATGAGGAGAGATAAGATTTTAAAAAATATAGTTTGAACTTTGAACTACATTTCAGATATTTCGATTATCCAGAAATTTATCAATTTGAGTATTTATTTATTAGAAGTTTTATTAGATTTAACTTATCTAGGCTTTTTTGGGTATTGCTGTGCATATAAGAGAATCAGTAGTAGTTGTAGGAAGAATCAAATTTGTGTTTGATAAACAAAAGTAACTCATTGATGTATTGATAATCACTGAAATGGACATTGATTGTAATGATGTTCTTTTGTATTGTAACATTTAATTTTACTTTTATAATAATGTAATATTATCAAATATTTTTCTAAAACGGTGTATTTTCCAAAAAAATTAACATCTATTAAATCTCAAATGTTTAAAATTACAAAACAAAAGCATAGTTCATGTAGTAAAAAAAAAATTCAAATAAATTTAAACTATCTTTTATGCACAAGACTTGTAGTAGTCTGTCTCTCAATTCCTCCATTTCATATTATAAGAAAAAATATCAAAGGAAGTTTGATTATATTTAACCCTTGTTTGGGCTCCATTAAAAATAGTTTTGAGGAAACATGTATTTTGAAATAGTGATTTTTTGGAAATGTGTGGTTAAAAAATAAGAAAATTTATTTGGTTTTGAAAATAAGAATGAAAAAATGTATTTCCCACAAAAATGGAGCCAAAACAGGGGCTTAATGTGGATAATGGACTACAAGATGCTTTATCATTGAAATATTAATACACCTAGGATATAAAAAGAAACTTAAATTAATTAAAGTCAAAATTGGTATTTTAATAATAGATAAGTGGAAAAGTTAAAAGCAGAATATGAGAAGCTACCCTTTTCTTGCTTCTCAAAATCTGCTGTCAAATGGTAAAAATTCTTCTATAATCACTTTTCTAAATTTTACCAAAGTGCCTAGAACAACTTTTGATTATTTGACAATCGGTATTGGGGCTCTAAAATCAATCCCAAATGAGGCCTTACCATATAGAATTTAACATTTCATTTATATGCAGACTATTATTGATGATTGAATATTGATATCTTCTTCCCCTAAATTCTTCTTATCTTTCACTATTTCTCTTTCTTAACTACATCCTACATCAATTAGTGTGCCTGTAATTTAAAGTGTGCAATAAATCCATTATGGATAAGAAAGACGTGCTATTTTTTTTTATCTATTTATTCTTGAAGAAGGATCAGTTACTGCTTGTATAAAGAGTTGAATGGGTTTGTTTGGGGGTTATATTTGGTTATGAGATGAATTAGTTGATACATTTCGTTGCATGACGTTAGTGGATTGTCCACCTTGAGGCCAATTATTGTTTGATTTCCTTTGATTACCTTCCACTGACCAATTGATGCAGGATAATTGAATATTGCTTAAAGAAACGACTCCAATGGAACACTTGTTTTGCTCGCAAAGTATGCAAAGAAGGTGAATACTATGAAGATATGATGCATTATCTGCGAAGGAACTTAGCAGTGAGTATAAAATTTACATTGCTTTGTTAGTATAGCTCTAGTGCATTCCATATATGTAATTTTGAATTTACTTCTGAATGTTTAATACTTAATTGCTTTGAACATCAGATTATTAATGATTAATATAATAGTTTAGTGATATCTTGGAGAGTGAAAGGATTCCATATGACTAGAGGAAGAGTCTTATGGTGGTTATCCATAAGAATAAATGATATATACTAGATTTTATGAAATTAAGGAACTATTTAGCTCCAAAGTCATACTAAGCAATTTTGGTAGAGGGTCATGAGCTCAACTTAAATGTGAATCAAAACTTTTGGTGAATCAGTTTGGCTTATGCTAGGAAAATCTACTACGGAAGTGATTTACTTGATTAGAAGATTGATAGAGAAGTATAGAGATCTGCATATGATTTTTATTGATTTAGAAAAAGCCTATAATAAGGTGCCTACGGAAGTTCTATTGTGGGTGCTAGAGAAACAAATTTCTAATAGATGCATCAGTATTATTAAAGATATGTACAATAGAGTGTCACTAGCGTGAGATGTATTGCCAACAGTATTGAAAAATTTCCTATCATTGTTGTCTTGCATTTCTAAATTAAATTCTTATCCCTTTGCTTTAGACATGGATCTTATGAGACTATGCAAGATGAGGTTCTTGGCGTATGTTTGACGACAGTTGATGAGATTAGAGAGTGTTTAAATTAAATTAGAATTTTGAAGGAGTGCTTTGGAACCTAAAGATTTTTGTCTAACTAAAAATAAGACAAAGTATGTGCAGTATCATTTTAATAATGGTAGAATTAAGGATAATAATGTAGGAATCCAAGTGTATTAGTGGATTGATTGATTGGGTTGATTTGATTCTTTGTACTATAATTAGTTCTTTCCAAAGTTAGATAAAGTAGGAAGTTTTTTTCTCTCCTAAATTAGGAGATTCTTTTCCTTTTTCTTTCCCAAACTTGTACTATTAATAGGAGTGTACACTTCACTATTGCACATAAGAAAATAATCCCTTTCTTCACTTTCTTCAAATGAAATCAATATATGTACGATCTTCACAATAAGTTATTTTTTTAAGATATTTAGGTTTGTTTATTAACAAAGAATGAGGAATCGAAGAGGATGTTAAGATGGGAGTATGATTGAAGCAAATTCAATTATATAAGAAATAGATATATGCCAACAAGTGAAAATAGCATTAATTGAGTATAACTAAGGGAGGATAATTTAGGTGGTGGGGTGGGGAATATCTTGTTTAGACCAAAGAGGCTCCCGTTCATAAGATTGATGCAATAGACTAAAACTAACACAAACATTTGTGATTGCTAAGGATCTAATTGTTTTGGATTTTCTAGTAGGTAGCAAGGAATCGAAGGGAGTGCGAAAAGGATTAATGTAGCTGACCTCTAAATTTGTATGGAATAAGGCTTAGTTTTTTATAGTTATATGATTATTAGTTATTACCTATGCAAGTGGTAGTTGAAAATGGTTCAGCCTTAGCGGTTTAATTGTGGCTCTTCCAAATAAGTAGATATGGCTCAGTTGAGTTGACCTAATGACAAAATCATCGAATTGTAATTTTATAGTAACTACGACAACATGCTTTTATTTTTTATGAACATTGACAAACAATACCAATTGAATGCACCATTCTTATCAAATAACACTATGAAAACCAGAGTTTTTACTTTCCCTCTAAAATAACGTCTTTTCTTATGTATTAGTTAAATGATGTCTACATCGATGTTCATGCGCTATACATAAATAAACATAAATTTTCCGATGCTAGACACTTAATATTGTTATTATCTTTGGAATTGAATCTTAGCTATTGGGTTGATTTGTTGATTGGATTGTGAAACATTTTGAATATGAGAGTAAAGTATTAGATAAATGACTAAACATACAGTTCTCTCATGCCATATATTTACTAGTATTTAGAAATAGGAAAAGCTAGTGAACTGTGGAGAATTTAGCCATTGATCCATAGAATTTAACTTATTTAATTGCAGAATGTTATTTTGAAGTGCATTAGACACAATTTAACATATTTATTTTTTTGTCTTGCAAAATGTGTGCTAATGTTGGGCATGGAGATGTTATTAACTTGTAGAATCAAGTTATTTAACAAGGGTAACAAAAGTTTCCTACTAAAACCATAAAGTGATGTGGATTCTATTAATGATTACTATTAGAATATCATAGGCTTCCAAACTTTCAACTCGTGATCTTTTTTTTTTTTTTTTTTTTTCCCAACTGGAAAGAAAATTTCTGAAGGTAAGTGTTACTCATTTATCTAGATCTTGAGTGTAGTTGTAACGCCCCCAAAATTTTACAAATATTGGAATGTTACCAAAAATTTTATCCGCGGAACGATAAAAATAAAATTCTTTAAATAAAAATAATTGGAATATCCAATGAAAACATAATCACAAATTAAGTAACTATTTTTGAACAAATTAAACTGACTAATAATTTAAAGAAAAAAAATTAACTTAATCTGTTATC
>CAIGRN010018799.1:0-23056 GCA_903798345.1 Fraxinus anomala
TATTGAATTTGGATTATTTAACATTTTTAGTATTTAGGTTGAATTCATTTTATTCAATATGTATAATATGCTGGGATTCAACATGTATTAGATAGATTTAATATGTATTTAATTTGATCATGATATAATTTATTTATCAGGTTTTACAATATTTTTAATTTATATTATTCTATTGAAATGGAACTCAACCCTACGGACCATCGATCCAATTTCAATTGCCTTAAGGCCTTTCAAATCACAATTTTTAATGTAATTGAAATAGGTCCAAATTTGAAATGGTATCAAACTTTAGAAAAATTGTTTAAATTCCACAAAAAATGTTCCAACCATTAGGCTCATAAAAAAATTGTCTAACTTGAATTGGACTCAAGTCCAAACCAATCAACCCAACATAAATCGACCCGAGTTTTGTTGGTTTGGATTGTGTTGGGTTTCAACCGTGAATGTTTGGTTTCGATTTGAATTATTGTCAAACCGATTATGTTGGGTTGGGTTTGTATTGGATTCCAAATCAATCCAACCAACCCACGCACAGTCCTAATGAAATGTGTGGTTGAAAAGTTGTGGATCTCATGGAATGTGTGGTTAAAACTAATTTTTAACATTGACTTAAATTAAAATTTCAATCAATACCAAACATGGACTTAGTTTTCATTATTTCTAGGGTGGTTATATTGCTACCACAATTTTTATTTGATACGTCACATTTTAACTATAGTTAAACTCTTCAATTTTTGTTCATCGTAGCAATTATTTTCTTAACTTTTTTTTTTGTCAAATTCTTATTTTCAACATTTCATTAATTAGTACGTCTTGTTCTTGATGATAATTTATATTAAAATATTTTGTTTTCATGCTTTGAAGTGGGGGATAAATATTTTTCATGCTTTTTATTTATTTTTTTAAAAATATGTGATGGAAAAATAAGTTGTTTTACGTCATTTCAACGGATTTTTTTTTAACATAAAACTGTTATTAAGTACAAAATTAGTTGACTAATGAAAAATTTGAGGATAAGAATGACACGAAAAATCGTTAGAGGTATAAATACTATAATGAAACAAAGATTAAAAACTTTAAGTGTAATTAAAATATGGTGTGAATATAATTACCCATATATCTAATGATATATACTTGCAAATGTACTAGATTAGTGTTCTTGTTTTCCCTCCATTGTCTTGCGTCTTCTATTCAACTTCTGTACATTATTTATTTACAAAACTTGTTCATACTTTCGTATTGTAGAGATAATGTATAGAACTCAAGTATAGACATCTACTTTCTTAGGTAGTTGAGATTGTTTTTATAACTACACAACACACAAGACATTAAGGCATCATTATATTCTGGAGATGTGCTCCCCAAGTGCATCGTAGAATTGGTGAGGACAAATAACGTTTTAGGGAAAACGCTAATGTAACATGCGTTTTGACAAAGTTCGAGTTTTTTGCAATTTTTCAACTTCTACTACTATTGGTCTCTAGTATTATTGAAGACATCCACCCAATAGTATCCACATTAAATCCACAACAACTATAATTCGTAATTCTTCTAGGGTGGAGATGATGGGGTCGATCTATGAATTTTTCTTCCGCATTTCGCTCGGAGAGTTGAATGGAGAAGGTGCATCCTAAATAAAAAATCTCTACCATACCAAAAGAATAATAATTTAACAATTGATTACTGAACATCCATATATTGGGAGAAAATCCCTTTTGTCCTCTTCGAATTAGACACATGAAATAAAAAAAACTTATTCGTGGGTCAGGATTAAGGAGAAGACTTTAGTTCAAAATTAATTAAGAGAACATTTTATGTAGACAAAGTGCTATTATCTAACTGCAACCAAATAGAATTCAGTGGCTGCCATTGCCATTCTTATTTGTTTTCTTCATATATTTTGTAGTTACAGTACTTCAAGAATTTGATATGCGACATTTTTTTTTTTTATCTACTTTAATTGTTTTCAATAATATTGTTTTAACATACTAAATATATCATAATTGAATAGTATTAACAGATAATGGATTCATACATTCTCCACTTAGTCCATATTTTATAAAACTAATGATTAAAGTTGTCGGATTTGGTCTTAAATTGTGCAAACCATGCATGATTATTTAGCTAGGACATATTTTGTCCCATTAAAGTTTCTCCTTTAGTAACACTTCCCAAAGATATGTTATATTGTGTCCAATGTTATCGAACTTTATTTACGTGGATTGAAAGATATTCCATTTAAAGATTGTTTTAGCTTGTTTTGAAAGTACGTCAAAGTTTCAGCATCACATAGTTAGCATGAGACGTTAAGTAATTGACTTCCAATATCGAACTTGAACTTCAAATTGACTAAAATAAGTAAATATTTCGAAAGTAAGATTAACGTAAATCTTTCCAGTACATTAATTGGATGATTATCGAAAAGAAAAAGGAAACAATGCAACGCGATTCATCCATTCTTTGATTTAATACCATATTTAATGGCATGTAAGTTGAAATTCATGTGAGGGACGCAACAAAAACCTGCGGAAGCTTGAGTTGTTTAAAAAATAAAAGAAGAAGCACACATGATAAGATTTATTAACTGATGTTAATATCGCACAATTGATATGCAATATTAAATATTTTGAAGACACTATTTGAATAATTACATTAGTTCCCCACCCGACCTTGGATGAGTCCTCGATAATCCGCATTACCATCCTACCCCAAATGTTTTTTTTTTTTTCTCTTTTAAGTTCCAAAGGGTGCAATAAGTCAAGGTGCATTTAGGTTTTACCTGGAATATTGGTTATAAACAAAATGAAAAATAAAAATTGAATTATTCCCTCCAACCTATTCAATCAAACAGAAAAAATAAGTAAATATTATTCAATTGGTAGGTATAATAAGTTAGAAAAACACATTGACTGAAATTAGGTGAGTTTGAGGTGCAACCACTTCAAATATAAGAAAAAACCAAACTTGCTACATTGCCAAACTTTTTAATCATTGCAAGAAATAAACTTGATCAAGATTTGAATTCTTAGTTGATGAATTCAGCTTGTTTGGTTAAACTTATAATTAACCTTTTTCGCCAAAAACGTATTTTGAGACTTTTTAAACATTTATAACTTGTTTTCTTGCAAATTTTAAGTCATTTCATAAGTTTGCTTTGTTTTATATTTTTTCTTTTTCATAAAACAACTGTAGACACGTCTTGTATAGTGTACGGGAAATAATTAATATGGTATAATTAAAAAGAAAAATTACACGAAATATTTGTCCATCAAAACACCCAAATTTATTCAATTTCACATATATGACCAGGGCAGATTTAGTTTGCATAATGATGATTGAACATGTTCAAAAACAAGAAAATGATGGACATACTGACTTGACAGCACATGTTTGGGTGTTTGTTTTTTTATTTTTCAAACTATCCAATCATATATCGGCACATGTCCTCCATATTTTTGAACTTGTTTACGTAGCATGATTGATTTAGTTTTCACACTGTTAGGTAAAATTTAGTCCCTAGGCTGCCAAACATTGGGTTTTGGCCTAATGTGCCAAAGTTTGAAAATCAGAAAACCATGAATTTGTAAGAAGACGAGTTCAAAATAATAGAGGTGAAGTAAGATTTTGTAATAGTCAAGATTTAGTTTCAATATCGTATGAGAATTTTCAGAACAGACTTGATCTCTAGTGGTGGAGGTGATTTATACCGACCAAAAGTGTTTGAATTAAAAATAAATAAAATCAAGTAAAATTTTGGTTTTTCAATACCATAAAGTTGATATGAAAAATCGACTTGAAAAACAAGCTTAATTTTTTTTATTACGAAATAAATATATTTTCTCGTATGAAATATTATATCCTCGCGATAAACTATGACCTATTTTTTATCAGTTTGAGAACTTATAAAACCAAGATGATTAATTTTTATGCAATTCACGTTAGCATTCGAGATACTCCAGAGTTGACAGTGGGTCGTCCTAACTACAAAGACAGGGAATTTCCACTTGAAACTTAACAAGTGTCTCTTACTCTCTTGTATTTTCCAGTTTCCACACCTGACAAAAATTATGTTACTGTATTCATATTAAATAATTTGTCATTTTATTGACCCTTTATTTACACTAGCTGCTCTTTCTTTTTTCCCTGCATGCAATCAAGATTCTTTAAAGACTCTAACTGGTGATTGCTGCTATTATTCAAAGATTTTTCTCCTCTTTTCTGTATGCTTTTGGTGGGTTTGCACTTTGCTTAATTACTCATACAATTCCACAATGCTTGCGAAAATAATAATTAACATATATACAAGGACACAGACTCGTCTCCCTTATTAATGATCGAATCGCTCGTTCAAATTTTAGACAGACTAAATTGCTCGCATGAGCCTTCGGATTCCATAGTAAGCCCAAGTAATATATAGTGTTGATAGTGTTTGAGGTGGTCTTGTTTGGTAGTGTTGTTAGAGCTTTATTTGTTGATTTATAGGTTTCTGGTAATACCCATCACTGTGTATTTATTTAATTTATGTTCTTGATTCCATTCTTTGTTTCCTCTTAATATTGGTTAGTTCTCCAATCATTGAAGTCCTTTTCTTGACTAATTTTATGACTTCTATGGAGAATTCTTGACAATTATCACAATTCTTTTTGTTCAACCTTTTCATGTTAAGATATTTATTCACTAACTTTTTTTCTGTTTAGGTGGGAGAGGGCCAAATTTCACAGGCAAAATGAGGGGGGAAAATCACTTAATTCATAAATAATTATATTTTACTACCATGTTCTACTGTTTGATTTTGGTGGGTGGTGGTTTATTTAAGGTCAAACTTAGGTTATGGGGTATTTAAATGACATTCTATGTTCTAGCTTTGTCATCTGCATAAATATCTGATCAAATTAATCTGCAGAGGGCATCAAATGAGTGAAGTTTGATTGAAATATCTGGTAGGAAGCATTAATACTGGATTCTTGTTCTGCAGATTCTATTTTGAATGGTAAGTGTTCAAATCAGAGTTTCTACAGAAAATGTTTTCATTTTTCATTTATGTTGAGGTAATTTAGATTGAATTATCTGGTTGACAAGTATAATCTTGAAGGAAACTACAACATGAAATCAAGTCTGAACAAATGCCAACCTGATCCTCCCCCCCAACGCCCCATTTTGATTGCATGTTGATGCTATGATCCATAATGACTTGTCCCTTTTGGGACGGTCGGTCTGTAGAATTAGACCGTATGGGATAAGATTAGTTTTATGTAGTTATGTGTATCGAATGTGCCCTTTATTTACAAAGTCCAATGCTATAATCCTTTGTTGTGTTAGCTTGGTCGGCATTTTGAGAGTTTGTACTGTATTGGCTTCAGATACACAATCTTCTCTGACTGGATGGAAAACTTAAATAAGTGAACTCAAATGGCTAAATATCCATTCTCAATCATGGACAAATATACTTTTAATTAATCCATTTAGACCCTAATATGCTTATGTATTTTAGCCAAGGGAAATTTGAAGTTGTCGTACAGATTTTCTCTCTGTGTGAGTTTTTAGTGCTACTATTTGAGCAGCTACTCACAGTTCATAATAATTGGCTGACAAAGCTTGAATAGTGTCATCCTAAATATAATCCGTTTATGTAAATTCGACGTTGCAATTATTTTTTTCAAAGTTGAAAGAAAAATGTGTGAGTTTTTCCTTACCGGGAGAAGTCTTTTTCTGTAGTTTCTGTTGCCTATTAGAGCTGTTCTCCCAGGAAATTGAACGCTCTCTTATCTAGTTTTGCTTATGAATCAAATTTTTGGTATTTTACTTATTTGGTGTTACCTTTTGGTTACTTGTAGGCTGAAGCATTCTTGATTTGTATGCGAATCTATTGTAATTTTGGTATCTGATATGAGGAAGGCGTTATATGTAGCTGGGTTTTGTGAAAATTAGTCACATTCATGGGGGGCTGTGTTTCAAAACGGACACAAAAGGTGAAATCAAATGCCAAATACTTGTACAAGTCTTGCAAATTTCGTCGAAAAATTGCCCCATCAGTTCCAGTTGCACCGGTCAAACCCCTTACTGATGCAGAAAATTATGTGAGCAACTTTTCTGTCCAAGAATTAGCTTCTTTCGACATTCAAAGTGGCGATACAACCATCTGCTGCAGGTCTGAAGTTCAAACTTTCCAACGTTCTGAGTTGCAACATAACCATAATGAAGTTGGCATAAATGGTACAGTTTTCTCGTTTCCTCTTTTCCCCTCTTTATTATTGCAAATGTCACCCAAAATATTCATTTATAACGATTTAGCAGGAACATGCCAAGAAGAAGAATGGTTTGACTCTGTTAGTGTTCTCGATTCTGATACTGATGAAGATTTTGGTAGCATTGATTGTGGTAATTTCAGATAATTTCTGTTGCGATTTACATTTCACTGCAATAGTATTTTGATTCTGTCTTTTAACTTTTTCTTCCAGAATTTTTTACATCGTTGAGTACAGCTGGGAGCTCGTTATATGGTCGAACTACTCAATTTGATGGTAACTCGTGCTTTGTTGACAATGTGTGTACAACTGAGGATAAACCTATGAATATTTTGAACTACAAGGAAAAGAAACAAAATGGCTTCAGGCAGCTAAATGCAGATACACAAAATACTGATCTTTTATACTTTAAAAAGGCTGAGGAAACTTTTACAAAGAGGATTGAAGTCAGTGTACAGCATCACGAAGAAGAAACTGGAAGAAACGATTTTGAGTGTTGCTTGTCGCACTTTCATCCTTCAGTCGATGCCTCTGATATAAATCAGCACACGTCGTCCCCAGGCTCAATATCAAACAGCAGGAAGTCAACTGCTACAGTGGTTCCATTAGAGAGGAAACTCATTGATAGAGAAATTCCATCCAAGTACTGTAAGTAGAAAATGTACTCTGTTGAATAAGTAATTTATAGCACACGGTCGAGATTAGATATCAAAACAAGTAAAGAAGGAAGCATGCTAATACATTTATTATGACAGGTTCGTCTGAGAGATTCCTATGTCATCCTAGAGCTGGACACCTGATTCCATGCTCCACGGAGAAGCCAACTCAAGGATGCTGGTGCCCGCTTGCACCTTCTGCCTTTAAGCTACGCGGAGAAAATTATTTCAGGCATGTTACCTAGTAATGATCTAATATAGTCTACAAATTTGCGGCTACTTCGTTGTGAGCGTCTAGATTTTTCTCACTTCTAACTAGATTATTATTTTTCTCAATGCAGAGATAAAAAGAAATATCCTGCTCCTAATTACTGCCCATACATACCAATTGGTACTGATTTATTCGCCTGCCCACGAAAGATTCACCATATCGCACAGCACGTTGAACTTCCTTCTGTAAAGTCGCACAATGAAGTGCCTTCCCTACTGATTGTTAACTTACAGGTCTATTCTTAGTTTCCCTAACATAGTATAATAGTTGAAATAATATATATATTGTTCACAAGTCCTGCTGTGGTTTCAAGTAATTTGATTACATTGGATCTTTGAGTAGACATAGGGATGAAATGAACGGACCAGAGAAATGATTCATGTAGTCGACCCAAATTTATTGGGAATAATACTTAGTTTTTGTGTTGTTTGTTATTCCTGTTGTTACCTCTTGGAGACTTGATTCTGGATGTTCTTATGGCAGCTTCCTGCATATCCTGCTTCCATGTTCCTCAGTGATAGTGATGGGGAAGGCGTGAGCCTCGTATTATATTTCAAATTATCCGAGAATTTTGACAGAGAGACTTCTCCACAAGTTTTGGACGCCATAAAGGTACTAAAATGTCAAAAGATTACTAGCTTTCACTTCAACCTCTTTTGTTCTTGTGTGGAGTACTACAAAAATCTGTTCATTATTTTTTCGACAATTTGCTTATTTTTGTGGGTTTATTAGTGCAAGAAAATCTCGGTTAACGGCTTCCATTTGTTTATACCTCAGAGATTTGTCATGGACGAGATGGAAACTGTGACGGGTTTTGCTAAAGATTCTACAGTTCTTTACAGAGAAAGGTTAAAGTTCTTGGTAAATGCTGTCAATCCTGAGGACCTTCGTTTGAGTTCTGCCGAAAAAAAGCTTCTATCTGCATACAAGGATAAGCCAGTACTTTCCCGTCCACAACATGTTTTCTTCAGGGTACAAATTCTTGCTCAATTATTTGTTCATAGTTTGGAAGAGATTGGTAGCACTCCCAAACGTACCAAGTCTGTCTGATTTAATGCTGCCTTTTGCCACTATCTTTATTTGATTTGGTATTTATCAACTTTTCTTTATATGAACTTTACTTTTGCTGGTACCTAATTACTACGAGAATGAACTTCATGTTTTCAGGGACCTAATTACTTTGAAATTGATCTGGATGTACATCGTTTCAGCTACATATGCAGGAAAGGACTCGATGCATTTCGAGCACGTTTAAAACATGGTATACTCGATCTCGGGTTGACAATTCAGGTAATTATTTAAATATTTTCGTTAGAAACCAATATCAAGTGATTGCATTACTGCAAGTTTTGCGCTTCGTCTTCCTGAGAGTCGATACACCAGAGTTCAATTGGGTTATAGCTCAAAAAAATGAGAGATTATGTTCAGATTGTGAGAACATAACATCGAGAAAATGGTCAATGCAGGCACAAAAGCCCGAGGACCTGCCTGAGAAAGTACTGTGCTGTGTTCGACTGGACAAAGTAGACTTCGAAAATCGTGGCCAGATACCCACACTTGTAACACTTAGTGACGCGTAAGGCTAGAGATTGATCGATTGATGCATCGAGAAACGACATTTTAAGCTACGGGAATCTTTAGGAGCCATAAAAGTGTGAAATTCTTAGCACAACTGTGGTTCATCTGAGTGGAAAAAGAGAGAAGAGTACAAGCAGAATATTCAAACTAAGATTTTAAGTATGGAGGTGAAACCTTTTGAATACAAGGAGTAATAATTTATTTTAATGTACTTTGTGTACACTGGCGAAAACCAAAATGAAAATAACCAATGTATCAAAAAGTCGAATATCGCAAATATAAAGGAATTCAACATGAAGCTCCTATATTTTTTTCCCCCTCACGTTATGTTGATTGTCAGGAGACTTGTTCGAGACAAATCAGGAAAGCTCATAAAAATTACAAAGAATAAATAAGAGAAATAAGATATGCCATTTGCTGTGTCAAACACGTCCTATAGTGCTCTGAGTTAAATACTCAAAAATTTGCAATAAAAGGCACTACGTCCGAAGAACAAAAAATCCAACCTAATTTCTCAAATTCAAGTGTCAACAGCCATGGTTGCAATACAACAATTAAAATATAAAGACAATTCCAGAAAGAACGATTGAACATGGTATAATAGTACAAGTACTATTTCGTTTAATGAAATTTTACTAAACAATTCCTATAGAATTCACATCTTTGTGTTTCTTGCGGCAAACATTTGTATTACCTAGTTTCTGTAATTTTCGAGTTGGGTAAATATTACTTAAATTAAATTCTTGGCCCCAAGTATAGTATAACATAGATCTTACTAAAACAAATTTCTTCTACGTCGTGGCAGCATTTTCATGTCAACTGACTCTCTTTCAGTCACTTCTCAAGAAAGTTGTGTTACCTGTTCTTTGAATCGGAGAAGTGCTATAGGCTGTTGTTCATTGTTCCTGAATTCCCTTTTTCTATTTGCTGCTTGACTATCTATTAGAGCACCGTGTGGTCTCGACTGTGAAGCAGCATTGGCAGTGCTGTGGCTGGTATTCTTAGCAGAAGGTACATCATGGTTATGCTTTCCCTCATACGTTGTTACGACAGCTTTTGGGTCACTTGCAGCCCTTTCAATGTGCTTCCGGATATTGCATCCTGTGTTAGTGCATTTGTAGTAGCTTCTGTAAATGGAATAAAAACGATTCAGAAAACAAGCAGAAGAGGATATCTACACTGTGCCAAAGACATTCATTACTAGCACCAAGAAATGGATGCCAGATATTCAATGATATCGTCAGAGTATAAAGTGCAAAGGGCCTAGCAGCACTTCCACACCCAAAGGAGCTAACCTTAACGTTTCACAGATTTTTTTTTTTTTTTTTCAACTTCATCATGTCGAAATTTTTACTTTTAGCAGATTTGATATCTCAGACATGGAGGCTAATCAATTGGCATTTCACAATTAGCTGCACTTAAAACATGAAAGATTGAAGAAACAGATTCCAATTTTCCCCCTTCCAAAGCTAGAACCCAATTTAAATCATCCATTTAATATCACAACATATAGTTTTTGGAAAAGGAGGAAAATATTTCACCTTGGATGTGGGTTCCCTTTAACGACCTTCTGGCCATACTTTCGCCACCTATAACCATCATCTAAAAGATCGACTTTACTGGCCGTTTGGACGATGATTCTAGGTTCTGTAACTGTCAGGTGGGATGTTGCTTGCTCTGAAGTCTGAACATTTATGTTCCTGCTAATATTTCACCATAGAATACTCATCAAGTTGAGCAGAACAATAAAATATATTTAAAATATTTTCGGATTTGGGAAAATAAGTATACCTTCGCTTGGATTCTGGTTCATCGTCATCCCTTCCATCTACTCTAGTTTCAGTTTCCCCCAGTTCCTCACTGTCACTTGATCCAGATATATGCTCGGATATAACTTGGCAAGATTCCTGATCTATGTCAGATAATAAACCTTCCACAGATTTGTTCAAATTTCGAGTCAGACCCTCGGAGCTCAATTCAGAGTTTCCATGAAGGTGCACACTTCCATTTGAATTTCCAGCACCTTTTGTACGCTTACTGGTCTTCGGATGATTGTGCTGTCCCTTGTATATGATTTCAATTATTTGACCATCTAGAGACCGCTCCACTTTCTTCTTGACTGGACATTTCGGATGAGTACATTTATAATAGCTTCGAGGATATTCACCGCCCTTCACCTGCTTCTGTCCATACTTTCGCCAGTTGTATCCATCATCTGTAGGTTTATCAACAGTGAAATTAGGAGGTTGAGATTTCTGATCAGATTGGGAAACATCAGATGACTCCTTCATGATGTCAGTGTCACGGACAGGTGGCGGCATGTGTTGCAAAGATATAGTGGAAGAACGAGGTTGCAGCTGTGACAGTGATGAAGTAGGACCTGCTGATAAAGATGGATATTCAGATTGGACATGCATCTGGGCTTGAGATTGAGTCTGAGCTGAAACCTGAGCCTGCATTTTTTGATGAGACATTCCAAAAAAGCCCTACATTAAGCAAAAAATAAAAAATAAATAGTTGAAACAGGTACAGAGTAACAACTCCAAGGAAGCAAATTCAAGACACTGACAGCAATGATGTACAAGTTGTAATTCCCATGTGATATAACACCAATAATACACTCCAGAATTGCTAACAAAATTTTATATGTTTTGGATTACTGGGAAAATTTCATTTGGTCATGCTTATGCATCTCTTTGAAACTGCTCAAACTTTCTGTCTGTTTTTATTACAAGTAAATAATCATATGCACAGGTGGGCAACAATCACGGATCCAGAACCAATTAATCACTTTAAAGACCATTCGCGCTAACCTTTATCAAAAAAGGTTCAATAGAAACAAGATGCAAATAAGGATGTGAAACAAGAAGTTAAGCTAACCACACAGGAACATCTTCACAACATCACTCAGCATTCCTGAAAAACACAGATATAAAAAAGGTACAGAACTTAAATGAGAAGCCATAGGTCCGTCTACAATGGGACTTCCTTTTATTCTATTTTCTGTAGTCTGTACAACAAAGAAAAATCATTGACAAGCTGTGATATGATGAAGAAGTATAGTATGACAAGAATTAATAGTTTCTCAGTATGGTTTTGTTGTCAAGAGAAGTATAAACCATAATATTTATATTAGAATGCAACTCTTCATTGATTCGAAGGTTAAACCACCCAAGCTTTTTCTTTAAAAATTAAAATGAGCTTTCTCAATAATGTCCATGCTTATTTCACCCAAAGTGACACCAACTTGCCACCTGTATTTTTACAAAAGTTAGCAGGATCTTAATTAGGGTGCTTTATGATTTTATTTTTTTTACAGCTGTCAAGCCAAATCCTCAAATAGGGGAAAACATATTTCTCAGTTTTAGCCAGTTGAACTTTATGATTTTTCATAAAAAGAAGGCCCTGCTTCTATCATACTACCATAGAAGAAAGACATCAAGTAATTTAACATATGACATAATCACACCAGCACATGTGAAGCAGACTACAAATAAAGCAGGAAGCACTAGGCTGTCATGCTTCGGCTGTGACATGGCCGAAGCCCTACAAATACAGCTGACACTTGCACTCAGTGGTGCGAAAGGGATGTGTTGCTTGCAAGGGGCCATAGGCAGGGTGAAGAAAAAAATTATAGGCAAGAGGCTGAAAGGTAGGCACTGCAAGCCATGATGAGGGGCTGCAGGCACCGAACGGAAACTAGGCATGCAGCAGAGCCTGCAGGGTGCAGAGAGTCCGAAAGCTGATCGTTATGGATGCAATCGAAGGCCAGCTATAGTGAACAGTGTGGCAGATGGCCTACACATTTGGTGAAACTTCAAAGAGGTTAAGAGTATTTCTTAGATCTGCAACACGTCTGAAAGAAAACCTTGGTAGAATGTTCTCAAGTAAACTTCTTAGAGAACAATCTAGAAGCTAATCATTACCGCAGGATGGATTGATCTCCACCGTTCATTTGTAAACCAAGTTGGCAAACTAGTTAAAGTTGTGAGAGTGAACTTCTGTGAGGGGCATGTGAGGACTTGAGAGCACATGTTGATTTTAATACAAGAGTTGTATACTTTGTTTTTACATCTCTCGTCTTCTTTACATTAGTGATTTTTGAGTGCTGCCAATCAAGGGATGTTGACTAAGCTAAGACCGCAAGGCACCATGTGCTAGGAAATTTTATAAATTGAAAAGCAAAAACCCACTTAGTTAGGGGGACATAGTGAGCTTTCCCCGTCATTATACATAAAGTTTAACACAATACATAACTTGAAAGATGAAAAAGAAAAGAGAAAAAATGCAGTGCAAATACAATAAAACACTATCTAAGCCGCAAAAAGAAAAGAGAAAAAATGCAATGCAAATACAATAAAACATTATCTAAGCCGCAACTTATGATTCTTTGAAAGATCAAACTTATCAATTATGAGATTTGAATTAATACTATCAACACCTTGCTTTCTCAATATAGACAATCATGAAGTTTGCTAGGAATACATTCTCCATTTTGTTACATCTTGTTATGTTATCGCTGTTGAAACTAAAAGAGTCAACACTAAACAAATTGCCCAACATCTTGAACACGTTGCCATAAGTGTTGTCACTTCCCAATGTATAAGAGAAAAGTCAAAATTTGCACCAAACCATGCAATGTGCCTAACTAGAAACCCTTTTTTAACTAGTTTTGTATTTATCTTAGCATCTCTCCGTTCTATCTCACTGATGCTAATACCTTGCATTACCTTCTTTAAATAGTCCAGTATTAGGCTCCACAAATGGTTAATGTCTTTAGGAATTAGGCCCAACTTATCTCGTTCATACTTTCAAGTTTCAATAGTATATTCATTGAGCTAAGAACCAATTTCTTGTCAGGTAGAAATTCCCTACTTAATTTCAACATCAAGTAATAGTTTGAATTAATCTACAAGTTAACAAACTATGATACCATACTTCAAGTATAATGAAATATATAACTTCATGATTAACATCTAGATGTATTTCATTAATTTATTAATTGATTCATCAATCCACTCTCAATATGTCATCCTCAATGCTCCATCTCACTAACGGGTCACGAAGTCACGACACATGCCATTGAAGTGTTAATGAGCAAACTACGTGCAATTTTTTTTTATATAATTCTTATTTATGGTGTTGGATGGGTGGGCTCGACCCACCTTCTCCATGGGGGCGGAGTTGAGGATATGAATGTTGCACGTGAGTTTAGAAGAGCCAAGTCTGTGACAATTCGCTCTCTCTCACACAAATACACACATTGACACAAGATTTGCTTTTCTCGTTTTGTATTATGCAAAGTTTGCATCTCAAAGAAAATTTATGTCTAAAGAAACAAAGTAAAACTTGCCATAGTGGATTTTGAAATAAACAAAAATATTGGAAGTGCACTACATCTCCATAGAAACATCTCTTTAACATTTCCTATTATATGCAAACTAAGTCATATGTTTCATTTAAATTTTCAGATGGAAAGTGCTTAGAAGCATTTGTGAGGTGGATCCATGGGCAAAGTGTAGTTGACTTCACATGCAAAAGTATTGGACATTTCCCACGTTTGATGTTGTTTGTTTTTTGTTTATGTTTTTGGTCATTTTATTATTAAATTCAAATAAATGGAAGCTTTTCTTAAGCACCACGTTATACTATTATACATTTATAGTTTGGTGTTTCTCCGTGCACAAAAGCGCAACTTTTGCATTTTCATACCATTTAAATGTTATAATATTGACCTTAAATATATGTTTATTGAATTATAATCTATCAAGGAAAAAACATGTTATACCTTTGTTCATGAGACACTATTATGCAACATTCTGACTTGATATAGACAGCCAGGATATTATTTTAAGAGGTTGACACTAAATAATATCACACCCCAACAATGACATTGGGATAATGAGCTTCAGACGATAAAGTATTGCACATTTGGGAGCTCTATTCATGTCAAGCTGAAATGGTGAAAAAGAGCGATTTATTGAAAAATTTAAGAGCAATTTATGGATTTGTTTAATGTGTGTTGACTTACTTTGAGATGTAAATACAAGAACGTATAGGCACGATAGAAACCCAAAGGGAAATGGGCATTGTTTTGACTAATTAATTAAGCTTAACTTTGTTACAAGTTAAATTGAGCACATTGTTAATTTATTATAGCGCATATTATTAGCAATTGTGCTACATGTACTTAATAGGTTTACATACACATGATGTGTTGAGATATGATTGAATCAGAATTTTTTCCCAAAAAAAAAAAAAAAAAGATTTCTCCGCTCTCTTTTTGACACATCATCTATATGTAAACTATTATATAACTACTTATGTACGAGTAGTATTACTCTATTATTAGCTTAAAGAAATAAGTTATATGCAAAGAAAGATATAAAACAACAAGAATAACCAACCCACCCTTTATGTTTGGAAAAATAAAAAAACTAACCAACCCTTTTGAATTACTCCTAACTTAAATGTTGGGAATTGACCCTCGATTGCCCACATCATCAGTGCTCAAGAGAAAATAACGAGACAATATAAAAATACTGTCAAAGCTTTTCACTATAAGAAAACTTGCTACAATTATATAGAATTTCATATATCCAAACCCCTCAAATATTAAAGGAAAAATAAGACTCTAACCTTACCAATTTCTACTATATGTACAAACCCATAAAGAGAGAAAATAAAAATAAAAAATTAGGATGCTAAGCTTATAATTTTTCCTCTAAAAAACCCTCACATCAAGTAGCCGAAAGAGAAAAAACCACTTCAACTTCTAATGAATATTTATTCAGTTCTTAACCTAATACATTAGGCAGACTCCAGGAACAATTCTGCCAATCCCATTCCTTTTCAAATTGAGCACCTTTGCTTCCAATAAATATAAGGCACATAAAATTAGAAAATGAACTTTTGATCACCTAATTTTTTTCTTTATTTTCTTTTGAAATCACTAGCAAAGATTTAGCAAGTTTTAGGCAATATTTAAAGAGCTTCTCCAATGCAGTGAATTGTTTAATAGACGATGCTTTTAAAAAAATTCGTCCAATGCAAGCTAACAAGTACTCCATCAAGCTAACGTGTCAGATAAAAAATAGACATTGTCTAGAACTCCGTCTAGAATTAGAAGTTCTTTCATACATGGTCACTCAGCAAAATTTATATTCCCTATGCATATTTAAATTTTATATTTTAATGCACTAGATACCAATTTGAATTTGAGTGTCTTCATTAAACATCAATGTCGCTTACGTCGAAAATCTTTCAACCTCAGTGCTACCTCGATAACAACCCATATAATGCACTGGAGATGCTCTAACATTACATATATTCCTCTCCTGGAATAATAAATGCTCATAAACTATTTTTATTTTCAATTCATAAATTTCGTTGTTTTCCCAACAATTTCCACCATCTCCTTCTCCAATTCCACACTTCCGCTAAACTAATTAATCATGGTGCACATAAAATCTCACTCATAAATTGCAATAGCCAAAAACGAATTCTATTTACCATTAACACATTTAATTGCACAGTGATGATGATAACCATAAACGAAGTGATACGGCACCACAATTAACTATATCACTACTTAAAATTGATCAAAGCTATGTTAAATTGAAGCCAAAATTCAGTACCTGAGTAGGCGGAACGAACCCAGGAGAACCAAGCAAGCTCGCCGGACTCAATCCTGGAGGTATTGTAAACATCCCAGGCTGCTGCCACACGACTAAACCAGCCGGTCTATTCTGCTGAAATCTAAAATCCCCACCACTACCACCTCCATTATCCTCCGTATTCTCCTGCTGAACCGACTGTGAAGATAAAAAATTGTGTCTTCCGTTTGGCACAGCCGACGGTGAGGCCATGGCTCCGGCAAGAAACTGCGAGAACGAGCGGGAGTCATTGTCGGGTTCATTTTCCGCAAAAAAGCTGGAGGCCAAGGTCATCGGGCCCGGGCTCACCCCTGGATCAGCTGTAAACAAACTTTCCATTGAACTCCTCGGAGGCAAATCTATCCTCGGCCGAGTAGGCTGAGATGATGGTGAAGGAGGTTGATTCTCAGCCATTAAACTTAGTTTTGGCTTCAAAATTATGAATTTTCAGATCATTGAAGCTTCAAATTTTCAAAGAAGAAGAGAATTATTGTTTCAATGAAACAATTCTTTGTTCTATTAAGGGAGAAGAGATTTGAGAGCTTTTTGTTTTGAGCTATTTTCTGCAGATTGCAACCAGAAGTCGCCGCCTTGTTCTGTGAACTTTCTATTTGCAGGCAAAAGTCCACGGAAGTATAATGAAGTTAATTTTCACATTCGCCCCCCATAATATTGTTTTGATATCAAATTGGTCCATAATGAGTTGTAATATTGTTCTCCGCTCATTTTTTTATGGGTAATTATTACGTAACATCCTCACCTTTCACTATTATTATGGGAAAAATCCATATCTTTAATTTTTTTGACATAATCACATTTCGTTACGCAAAAGGTCCTTTTCATCCATTTTTTCAATTAAAAACTGTGAAATAATGAATAAACTCTTCTCTTTAAATAAAACAAAGAGAAAAAAAAAACCCCAATTACAACCATAGTCTTAGATTTTTTTTAAAAAAAGTGCAAATGTGTCTCAAAAACATTATTAAAAGGGTAATTATCACATAATGTCTATACCTTTCATTATTATTGTGACATTTCACTTAGGGGTGTCAACGAGTCTAGCTGAGTCGAGCCGAAACTTTTTGCCTGGGCTCGGCTCGAGTAAAAATATTTCGAGCTTTTTTTTACCCGAATCGAGTCGAGCAAAAATTAGGTCAAAAAATTTAGGCTTGACCCGAGCTTTTGGCTTGGGCCTTAGCGAGCCGAACTGGGTCAGGCACAAGCCAGCTCGATTTTTTTTTATTCGTGAAAATTTTAAAATTTTTTAAAGAATTTAAAATTTGTTCAATTTATACATATTATAAATAATAACTAAATATTAGCATATAAAACATTACAGCTAAAATGAAAAGAAATTTTTTTTAAATTTTTAAAAAAAAGTGGCGACAAGTTTTTTTTTTTTTTTTTTTAAAGCTCATGGACTGGCTCGGTCCCACCGAGCCACTCTAGCCAATGAGCCATTTTGGCATCCCGAATTTCACCCTTTATAAACAACATTGAAATGAATAATAAAATATTGTTACTTACCCAATTGGGTAATTTCTTCAAAAATTAATTTATTGAAATAATATTAAAATCTCCATTTCCTAACTGGCAGACTTTGACTAGTTGCTAATAACGACAATGGCTATTGCCAAATAAAATTAGTTGGACTTCCTTGTACTTTATTTCTCGCAATCATTTGGATTATTCTTCGTTTTCAACTATTTCATGAGGTAATATATTTTTCACGCTAAATTAAAAATATTGAATAAATCGGTTTTGTCACTTTTACTGATTACATGACGAATATTTAAACTAATGGTTCACTTTTTTTTTTTTAATTGGAAATTAATTTCTACAAGTAATACTATTTTAATCCCTTTTTGTGTTACTTTTAGAACTGAAGGACCTTTTATTGTAATTAATTTTATTATATTTTACTTGAATAAAAGTAAAATATCTCAATGTAGCCATTATTATGCGAATATTGGAATCATAGTGTTCGGTTTATACGAATATGTTAGGATAAACTTATACGGTCATAAGTAACAATTGGGTGAATCCCGTCAGGAAGGATTTATAAACGATTTAATTTATAAATAAATAAAAATAAGTAGTTGATAATATTTATATGTTCATTAGAACATGTGGTTGAAAATGAAGTTTGATCGTTTATAAAGTAACCAAACGGTAAGTAGATATAGTTGATTTCTCGTGGACAGAAGCAGTTTAAATTTTCGTGCTTAGCATTTTGCCCTTGCTTCTTTTGATTGAAAATCTTATTTTTAGTAGATTTTGATGAAATTTGATAAAATGTATTATTAAAAAGTTGATAAAAATTATGGATCTCATAAAATATGTGTATAAAAATGAGTTTGGATAAAAATGAATTTTAAAAAATTTAAGCCAAACAAGGGCTTAATGCGGAGCAGACGATGTTCAAACATGGCATTGTTAACAAGACTTGTAGGATGGAAAAATGTATGGTATAAATAATTAAAAATGTAGAATTTGACTGTTTTGATTGATGGACTTTGATCTTCAATTTAGTTATTTAGCCTATATTTGGCTCATGTTTATAAATTATTTATAAATAATTAAATTAATTTTTATCCATATATTTCGTGTGAACTACAAATAGTATCCACTTTTTTATGACTCATTTCTATATATTTAAAATTTAAAATTTTTATATATATACTATTCAAACATGATTTAAGTGCTTTTGTTTTTCTTTTTTCTTTTTTTCATTTGCTTGTGCAATTAGCATTTCTTGGTATTTAAATATATGTATACTAAAAAAATTTGTTACTACATAAAATTTGTTTATCACAATTAACTTGACGATGATAAATATTAGAATATTGTTATTTGTTATTATGATGATTGATTATCACATTATGTGGTAATATAGTGGAGTCGAACGATATCCAACAGAATATGGGAACATAAATATTATGCCAATTAGATGAAAGTTGAGTAATTTTGTATCAAAAATATACAAAACAATCTGTTTTGGTCAATTTGATGGTGCATGTAATGTTTGTTGACATTGGATTACATGAAAATGTGATTATTTTGAAGAATTAGTGTTACAATGTGTGATGTTTGTTGGCGTTGAATCTGCAATGTATAAAGAATATACAAAAAAGCGGGTGGAGCTAGGAACTTACGTTAGAGGCATAAGTTTTAAAAAATTCAATGTGGAAATAAAATTAATATATAACAAAAAATTCATAATACAATATTAGCCATTGCGGTGATACTTTACAATGTATTACAACATAAAATTGATATATAATAGAATTAAAATCTTGCTCGACATAGAATGTCGTACAATTAACAAGAAATTGTTACGTCTCGCCTCATAGGCTCAAAGTAAAAGTGTCATGTAGCAAGTCATGTAGGCAGAAAGTCAACAAAAAGTCAAACAAAGAACCCATGAGATCAAAATATGAAAAAATCAAACAAAACCAAAGTCCTTGCACTGTAAGATTGAGGTCCATGCTGGGACACTGCCTCAAGGACGAAGTACTACAACTTAGGCTGAAACACTGTCTAAGGAAGCAAAGAAAGGAGTTGAAGCCTCCACTTAGAAAACTACCTCAAAGATCTCTTCAAGGCTTTCAAACTCACCCGAAACTTATAAAGCTGACGATGTCTCTTGTAATAGATTTGAAGATCTCTTAGAAGTGATTGATGTAACACTTGTAATAAAGTTTGTCAGTATGTCAGCTTATTGTATAGGGCGGTTGACCCTTTATCAATGTATTAATTGTATGAATAGACAGTACAAACTCATCCGAAGCTCATGAAGCCGACGCTGTCTCTTGTAACAAATTTGAAGATCTCTTAGAAGTGATTGATTTAACACTTGTCATAAAATTTGTCAATGTATCAGCATATTGTATAGGGTGGCTGACCCCTTATCAATAAATTAATGATATAAATAGACAGTGATGTGAAGCATCAATTAGGGAGATGAGGCCACGTGGTTCGAATCCAACGGTCACCACGTCGACCAGGCAGTATAAATAAGTTCTCTTTGTAACTGAAAAAGGGTGGGACTATTGGTTGAAAAATTGATAATTGAAACTCGAAAAACACTTGAACTCTTGAGTGAAATATACAAACACTTTGCTGATTTTCTATCTTTTTACATGTTTATGAGCTACAAACCTCAACATACAAGACAACGACTTATATACGCATTTCATATATCATTCCACATATTCATGTTTGTCACTACATGGATTAGTTTGGTTTTCGTTCAGTGATCGTTGTTAGCGTGATTGCCTTTGTTTCACTCGTCGAGCCTGAATATTTTGTCTCTTGGCTCAAAATACCCCTGCCCCCTCTCGCGTCCATTTCCTCATTGCTACCGCTTTTACTCCGGAAGGAACTTGCCAGAATAGTACTTGAATTGGGGTGAGTTGACTCGGCATCTGTTGACACATTTTTTGGGATCAATAGAAATCACCCTCCATCTTTTCACGAATTACCATCTTCACGTGTTTCACAGTTGAAAATGTTTGCTACAAAGATGTATTGTCAATTCAAGATAAATTAATATAATCCTCGGACATTCTCTTATAATCAATTATCAACGTAACACGAAAAGTGTCGGTACTCTGAACCAAATATGAAAAATCACTCGTACTCATAAAAAAATTATTAATTTTTCACAACAATGCGAGTATGCCCCTTAATATGATGACTTCAATTTCTGAAAACAAAACAAGAGCCAATTCATAGCAGGTTTACAATAACTTTCTTTCTTTATAATCAATAGCTTCTTAATAAACAAAAAATTATTTCAAGGGGATATTGAATTAAAAAAATCAGAAAATCAAATACAAAACAATATAAACATTATGCAAATGCTAAAACAAAAAATACCAATTGTTTGGCCAAACTTCGCGGCCAGTTGCCAGTTACCTTGGACTCTTCCAAAATTGATAATATGTATGAGCTAACAAATTGAGCACAGAACCGAATCGTTACAACATATGGGATTAAGACGTAATTGTCAACACAATGGGAGGTCGCTGGTTGGGCTGGAACTTGGTCATTGCGGATCAGATCCTCTATACAATAACCATATATATTTTTTTTATTAAAAAGAATGGTTGAAGTGTGTTTATTAATAACAGAAACAAATAAAGTACAAATTAAGATTGGGCTCTGTCTGTATAAAGAGTGCACGGACCCTGGTCAACTTGGGCATATACCGCGGTTTACCTCCACCCATTGCTGAGGGGTCGGTGATGGGTGGTCCAGGACATAGTTCGGCGTAAACTGGGATACNGACTCTGGTCAACTTGGACATATACCGTGATTTACTTCCGTCCATTGCTGAGTGGTCGGTGATGGGTGGTCCAGGACATAGTTCGGCGTAAACTGGGATACCTGGGTATCAAAAAAAAAAAAAAAAAGATTGGGCTCTGTCTGATCCATAACGGTAAGCTTACAAAGAAACGCAGAATTAATGATGGAAACTAAGTTTTGCGTGTTATAGTCATGCTTTGTGTTATCATATGCCTCATTTGATATTTAGTAGGCTCGTGATCACCATCTGAACTAACATCTGATGAGCTCAACATCTGACCACCATAGTTTAGAATTGATTTAATCTTTCGTATCCCCTTTGATGCACCCAAAAACGTCTCCGACGTAATCTTGTTTCAATATCATATTGTTGATCCAACGTGGAGACATACATCGCACATCTTATGCCAAATGGAATCTCTTTCTATTTACTTTCTTACATTGAAAGTTCAAATGTTAGCAAGGTTAATGATTTCCACCCAAGTATAAAATGCAAGATTATTTATTACATGAGCTTTTGCTCACGAAGCTAATTGATTTCAGTTTCAACCAATTTGTAGTTAATAGAGTTAGACATCAAAATTCTCGAATGAGCAATCGAAAATATATCACGAAATTTACAATTATCATAGGTGTCGGCCTTGACTATAGGGGGGTAGGCAGTCACCTAATGTCTTGCCTTGTGAGGGTCCTCATAAAAAAATTATTATATATATTATAAAGATTAATTTTTTTTTTTTAATTTTTCGAAGTGTAATTTTTTTTTAATACATCCGTGACTTATTGTTTTATTTTTTCTCCTCTTCAGGTTGACTCTTCGTTTTCTCTCCTTTTTTAATGCCGTTTCTTTTATTTATTCACCTGTTATTTTATTTATCTCTACTTGTTTAGTTATCCTCAGTTCCTCATCCCTAAATTCAACCCTTTACAATTTTCTTGCTTACTTTTACGGACTTTGACAATAATATTGACATGTATGACATCTAAGTGAAAATATCTGACCAGGTTCCTTTACTTCTCAACTAATTTAAAGTTTGATATTTATTGATTTTGGATTGTCGATTACTTTAATATGTCTATTAGAAAGTATTTACCTAAACACGATAAAAAAAATTGAAGGGTTTATTCAATTTCGAGTATGAGTTATGGACGAGTTTCTTGATCTAGTTTTGAAAGAACAAATCCGCCATATTCAAGAAAGGAAATTTATTATCATTACCTTAGTCACAAAATTGTTTTTAATTGCTTGAATATTTATTATTATTATTATTATTATTATTTGTTGGAGATATTACACCGATAATGTGCATATTATATTCAAATCAACACGTACCGTTTTAT
>CAIGRN010018838.1:0-28419 GCA_903798345.1 Fraxinus anomala
GATAAATGAAAAAAAAAACGTGAAAACTTGATTTTTAAAAAGGTCAAATTTAAGACTTGGTTTGGTGTAATTTCCACATCACTAAATTAGTTAATTTGCTAATTTGTTTACAAAAAATTAAAATAATTTAATTAATTCAATATAAAAAAATTATTTAAATTCGGTTCTTATTCGGTTCTGGATCTAGAACCGAGAAATCGAACCAAATTCGTCGGTTCTCGATTCAAATACTCATTCAGATATTTAATTTATGAAGAACCGCTCGGTTCGATTCACTTTGGTCCGAATTCGATTTGATTCGAGAGTTTTGTCTAACCCTAATTTTATGCATAAATACATCTTGTAAAAAAAGAGTTTTAAAAAGATGATTAATATATTGTCGTGAGATGACACGTTTATTCTCACAGGACATAGAATTGGGAGACATAAATTTACGATACTAACTATTGTCAAGGCTTGACACCTTCTCGCTAGATAAATTTAATTATTTTTTGGAAAAATTAGGCCCAACCGTTGAATTAAAAAATTGATAAATAAAATGTGAAAGGATTTAAATAAATCAAATTTTGGTAAATTATTTATTTTATCTTTCTGAAACGGTCCCCTAAATTATGTTATTTGAATTGATCCGTTCCCTTTTTTAATTCATATATATATATAGAGAGAGAGAGAGAGAGAGAGAGAGAGAGAATTCCTTTATTTATATATATATATTTTTTGAGAGAGAGAGAGAGAGAGAGAGAATTCCTTTATATATATATATATTTTTATTTTATTTTTTTATTTATTTTTTTTTGAGAGAGAGAGAGAAATAGGGTTTGATCAATTTTCATTCGCCATAGAGCACCCTAACTATAAAACCTTATAACCATTCTGTTTGCCATCCCTATAAAACAATATTTTCAAGAGGAAATTATGCCACGTACCTATTTTTTAATAAATATTTAGAATATACTATGCAACTTTTTTTTTAATCATAAATACTGTTTTTGTAAAATAAAAATATAGAAAATCAACTAAATCATACAGGTTATTCATTACTTAGCTAATTTTACTCCAACAAACGCATCATTAAATTATGCTTCAACAAACACACCTTTAATACGTCAAATTAATCACAAAATTCCTAAAATTGTGTCCTTTCATATTTCAGACCAAAATTTCCATCAAATCGTCTTTCCCTTAAATCACCCACCAAGAAATTTCTGAAATCTACTCACCAATTCGTTTTTATATAGATCTACACACAACATATCACACATATCCACCATTTGATTCTCATTTTTCGTTGATTAGGGATTTATCACTTGTCTATGCAATTTGTATATATTTTATGCCCGAAATTTAATGAGAGTATATAAATCCTGCTTCTTTTAACAAATATATACATAACATATTCACTAAATATTTGATTTTTTGTGTATGAATTTGTGTATGAAAATCTACATTCTTGCTTCAATATAATTGTACCTTGATATTATTTGGAAATTCAATTTATTCCATAATGGTATATGTGTATGCGTGTGTATGCAATTCGAAATCTGTTCAAAAAAATGATTGATTTTTGCCATCATCATTTTTTTGAATCGCTTATTCAATTTAGGAAATGAGATTAATGAAGAACGTGAAATTTGGCTGAATTCAAAAAGGATCAGTTACATAATATAGTGAATGGTCTATTTTTAGAAGGAAGTATATGTAAACATATTTATATTTCATATGTCATCTAGTATTTTTGGTTTTAATAATGTAACATAGTAAATTATGAAATCTATTTTTGTAATGATGCATATGCGAAATTTTCCATATTTTCAATTATGTGTTTAAACCTGACCCGACCCAACCCAACTCAATCCAAATCGATCAAGCTTTGGTTGGTTAAGTCGATCGGTTTGAGTTTGGGTCATATTCAAGTTGGATCCAGTTATTTTTTTGTTAAACAAGAACAAATTTTTAAAGTTTGAAATCACTTGAGAACCTCCATTGCTCTTAATCTGTATACAAAGTTCTTTTTGAAAAATAATGTATAAATAAGTTTGAAATTATGGAGTATTTTCTTTTTTACAATTTTTTTGGGATTCATTAATGTCATCATCATGTCCTGAACTTTTAGTTTATGTCAAATAACTTTACATTTGTACATAATATTCATACCAGTTAGCCATAGTGAAAGAAAACGAAGTTTGCACATTCTAAATCATTCTCACCTGCACTATAGTGCCCATTTAGATTTTTCCAATTTAGATATTAATTTTTTTTAATTCATTGTGTTGGGTTGGAATTAATTTATAACCCGAGACTCAATCCAATCCAACATCAAATTTGGTTTTTCAACTTGAACCCTACTTGTATGGAACATGATAGTTATTAGTTACAGATGGGGACAGGACTTTGGGCCTCTAACCCACTTTGCTAAAATTGGCCCATCATAGTGTTGAAAGTTGGGGAAGATTGGACATAGCATACATGAAATGGAAATTTTCAAGTATACCCCGCGAAATTTTTTTTTTTTCTTTGGATTACTGTTACTGTGAATAAATGGACTCCAATCTGGCTGTTTGCTTATTAACAGAGAATACATGAGGTTATAAATGAAACATGTTCATGTAGCATGATTCTAATAAATTCCCAGCAAAAAAAATGAAAAATGAAATGCTTGGCTTGCTTGCTGTCCTCCTACAAAAGAATAAAAGAAAATGTTTCTTGTCGCGCACTTCAAATGTCTTACAAATCAATCCTCGAATTCAAATCACAAACCATTTAACTGCTCATAATAACATGGACCATAATGCTCTCCCACTAGACCACAACCACAACATAACCTCCACTGATCCTCCACCGCCACTGCCTCAACCACCGCGGTCGACGGCAACCCACAATCACCACAAGCGATTATTCTTTGCACATGTCCTTCTACTGGGGCAAAGGCGCCGTAATCCTCTTCTCGGGTTGGCCCAACCATCACTCAGGCATGTACGCATTGGCTTTGTTGTTTGTTTTTGTTGAGTTTCTGTCAAACCTTAATCTTATCCAACCGGGTCGCAGCGGTTTTTTTTCCAGACAAGGTTTCATGAAATTTGGGCCGGGTTTGCATAAATGGTGATGTTGGCTGTGATGTCTTTCAATGGTGGCGTTTTTATTGCAGCTGTTTTGGGCCATGTAATCGGGTACTTGATTTTGGGAAGTCGGATCAGTAAGAAAGATTTGGGTATAGCTTAATTGCGACTTGGACCCGGATCTTGGAGAGAGATGATGATAGCTTTGCTCCACCTACTAAATTCAAAAGCCCACAATTTGTTCATGCAATATGTTGGACGATTATAATTTGTTAACATGTTCCATTAAGTCGAGAATTTATTTATGCGAAATCAAGATAACAATTTTGTTTAAATGAACAAGAATCTCTAACTGTTGTGACTTTGTGACCCCGGCTCCGGGACATACTTGCAAAATAATACTTATTTGAGGCAATGTCATAAAGTAAAACGTGGGCTGTCCTGCGCATATAGACACTAGTTTCTTGAAAAAAATCTATTTCTTGAAAAAAATCTAACTCAATTATTATTTTTCATAATATAAAACCAAGAAAATACCGTTTCTTCAATGATCTCAAGTACTTGGATGATGTGATGAGATAATCCATCGTGCATGCAATTATTACCAGGATTAACTTTGCTTTAACGTTACTTGTAAATATTTATATACCCTAATGATAAAAATGATGAACATTGAATAGAAAACTAGAGATATAACTTGTGTCCCAATCTTCCATTATAACCATTTGTTTATATCCCACTTATAAGTACTTGAAGCAGGCCAAGAATTTAGCTCAGAATAAGCAATATTTCTGGAAATCAAATTACTAATTATAATTTCCATTTCAAAAATAATCCAAAAAGCCTATTCCCATGAATTTCTCAGGATATCCCCCCTCAAACTTTTGGAATTCCTATATAATGAGATTGTTCCCAGGATGGCCAGATCATCAAACCCTAGCTGATTACGGATTCTCTCTCTTTCTTGTATTTCTTCTGGCTTTCACTGCAGAGTTTTGTTCATTGTATCCAATTCAGAAGCAAATTGATTCAAAGGTTGCATTGTTGAACCATGCCGGAATGCGAGCCCTTAAGATGTTTATGTCTTATTTGGCCGTCGTAGCTGTCATCACCACCGATTTCATGTTTTTTCTGGCCGCCGTCGCCGGCCACGGAGTTGGAAATTTTGTTGGGAAAATGTATCAGTATCAGATTGAACAGGCCATGGCTGCATCACAAAGTGAAGATTGCTTTGAAGTTACAAAAGTTTGATATTGCGTTTACCTTTTTCAGTCCACATTTCTGTCTTTTCTCCCCTTTATTTCATATGCGACGGTATGCTTGCATGCAACTATATAAGATAAGTAAATGAATTATTTCATTATTTAATAGCACGCTTGGTAAGAAGTTAACTTTGTTTTTCCTATTTTAGTTGAAGTTTTAATTATCGTCTCTTTTATTTTCGCGCTGCGTCAAATCCCAAGTCTACACGATTGGTGTGTTAACAATCTTACCCATGGGTAACATAAGACTCAACCCTGTGTAGCACATTAATTGTAGCTTTGTTAACTTTCAAAAGGACACTATTAAATATCTGTATGGAATCCATTCAAAAACTTGATTAGAAACTAGAAGACTGAATGCAGAAAATAACATCTCATAATATTGAAAATGAAGAAAGAAAAATAACATTGTAAAGCATCACCTTATATTTTCGATGGGCATCTTGATGGATTGTTTATCTAAATTTGGAGATATGGCAGGCCTTCAGATGAGTGTTAATAAATCTTGTACACGACGGGAGTGCATGGGTAAGAGCTTGAGAATATCTATGGCCTTACTAATATGCCCAAGGGATCTATGCATTTTAGATACTTGGGTATTCCTCTTGCGGTGGAAAGCTTAAAATCAGTTTTTATGATGTCTCAACAAAATTTCGGCCTACATTTGTGGTTGGTCTAGAGCACCTTTTTCTGATGTGAGGAAAGTGGAAATTGTTGGAGCCGTCCTTCAAGGTATTGAGTGTTTTTGGCTTTCTATCTTCCCTATCCCAAGCTACGGTCATTTCAATAGTCATTACTCTCCCGAAATTATCTTTGGGGGTCTATGAAACCTTTAGTCGCTTAGAACTACATTTGCTTACTGAAAGATGAGGGAGGACTTGGTTTCAAAGATTTGAGATGTTGGAATTCAACATTTCTGTCAAAGTTGCTTTGGAATATTCTTAGGTGCGAACAAGCTGCTGGAATGGACAGATGTTGGCTGCTTTCGCATGGACAGAGCTAACGAGTTTTTCAAACAACCCGGTGTTGAAAGGCACGGAGTACTGAAGTTTGGAGACCGTACATTATTCCTATACACTCCTTCATCCTTTGGCTGGGAATACAATCCAAATTGCTTACTAAGAATAGGCTACCGCATCTCAACATTGATGGTACTTGTGTTTTTTGTGGTTCACAAGAGGAAACATGTCAACACTTATTTTTTCAATGCTCTTTCTCCTCACTTGTTTGGAAGAATATTAAGGTATGGTTGAACATTAGAAGAGTAATGCCTACTATTGCTAGTGCATTGAAGGAAATCAAGGAGGAGGTTAGAGGGGCTTCTTGGCAAAGTAAGGTTAAGAGGATTGCATTGGCGACCGTCGTCTACCATATTTGGTTGGTAAGAAATAGGATAATTTTTTTGAATCTAAGACCACATGTGGATGGTATTATTAGATGAATCAAAACACACGTATACAAAATTATATTTTCTTTTTATCCGAATGTTTTGATTCAACTTGAGTCTTGCGATGGGTCTCTAGATTATATCGTTTGTACATCTTTCTTTTTGTTATCTGGGTATGTCCGAAGTAATTGTATGAATCATTTGATTTTGATTTTGATTTGGGGTTTTCTTTTTGAGTGATCTAGTAATTTCAGATTTTATTTTAGTCAAATTGTATAAAATGAAATTTTATATATTTGTAATGTCCCTGTGTAACTATTAAGAGGTAGACAAAATTCTATAACTTAGCCAACTCAAAACACAAGCACTTTGAACTCTAACTAGTTTGTCGTAATAACCTTAAAAAGACAGATTTGTTAGTTGGTGAGCAACCGTTGAATTTATGGTGTTTAGTTGTGGAATATTTTTTCGTAAACGCCTCAAAGCAAAGTCCAAACTACTTTGAAATCGGCAAATGGCACATTTTAATGCTGCAAAATTGATGCGAAATGTGGTCTTCGGTAAATAGTTCAACATTAAATATATGTAAAATTCAATCTCTTACAGATGTAAATGACATCTTAAATATTTAATTTAGATTTTAGGCTTAGGTCGTTTCAAAATATTCCATTGTCCACCATAAAACCTTTTATAGGTCCGTCTATTTTCTAAAAACAATTGGTGGGGCGGCTACAAATTGAACTACAATACAAAAAGAAGGCAGATTCATACAATAAAACTATCAAAATTACTACACTACACAGATATATCACCATCAAGAAGATAAATAAATTCGTTCTTCAATTTCTTGAAGAATTTTGATACGAAGTTTACCATTTCATGTTCAAAACATCTGAATCTAGCTGTATCCCATCATATTTCTGCTACTTATATGTTTGTCCTTAATAAATAAAAACTCTTCAATATTTTATTTTGTTTAAAATATTTTAATTTATTAAAAATTTTGATTTAGTCAATTTGAAAATAAATTAGTTTATTTCGTCTTTATTAATTTAAGATTTTAGATGAAGCGATTTAACTGTGTTAAAACAAGTAGCTTGGTCCCAATCCTGCCATGAAAACTTGAGTTGAGTTTAACTAAAAAATTTTAAACAACAATGTTAATGGCCATGCTATGAGTACATTGCCCATAACACAACAGTGTCCATAATAAACGCCCACCAATAGGGCCTTTCATGTCTCCATTATGGATATAGGAAAATGATATGATTTACCAAATGTTAAAAGATTTTAAAATAATAAAAAAATTATTCTACATTTTTAAAAAAGGATAAAGACTATATTGCCCCTGTAAAAGGCTATAGCACATGGGTTGGATGACTCCACCTATGCAGCATTTTGATAGCCATACTACCTTTCGTAAGATTGTACCTTGCTAGATTCAGAAAAGATTTTCCCTACAATACAGCGTGGTCACTAGGAAAAAAAACACAAAAAAGAGAGGATTTGAGTAGGAAAAGTACCATTGACAGCTATCTGCGACCCATTCTCAAAATTCTTCTCCTTTACTCAAATTCATAATTTTAAAAAAATTCATCTTTAATTTTTTTTAAAAAAAAGTAAATATATTTCTTTAAAATCAACTCTAGGTAGTAACCTAAGTGACTTTTTTGAGAAATGTGCGGATGAAAGTCACTTTAAGACAAGTCCTAATAGTCTGTGTTGGAGGTGATTTTAAGTGAACAGATGAGCAAACAAGGTCAAAGAAACCAGCGTTTTGTGCTTAGCGCTTTCAATTTTCAAGATAAAAAATACAAATACTACACTTCAAATCCAGCTAAGCCTTTTCTCTTTTTAGGTACAACAAAACCCAGCTAAGCTAACGTAAGAATATTGCAGAACAGAACAAAAAAGGAGGTTGATCGACAAGACAAGATGGTCAAAAGCAAGCATGTGATAGAAGGTGCAAAGTACCCTTTGATCCTCCCACCCATGTTTAGACCATCATATAAAAACATTGGACTGCACAACAAAAGAATTATATTTATATTAATATAATAATTAATTTTCTATTAATTGAATCCGTTGATACAAACAAACTGTAACGCACTAGCACTAGCACTACAACAGAGAAAAAATGGGCTGCAGTCTCCCAACCAAAACGAGACTCCAACCACTTCCTTATATGCCATTTCTAGGCAAATTAGCAGCTAATACAATTCAAATCTTTCTTATTTATCATCCCATTTCCCAACAGGAACAAAAAAGAAACTGCCACTTAAAAAGAAACTCCAACCACTTATAATTTTATTTTGTTTTAACCTAATACTAATCCAAAAATAACACATTTCTTAGCTGCTGCTATATTATATATATAATTACTATCTTGTAATGCTGAATTCCTTCCGTTTAACTAGTACTATTGAGCTTGTAACTTGTTTTTCGATTATGAAACCTCGATATTCAAATTTTCCCTTGGTCTACCACCAGTCAGTACGTCCACTCCTGGGGGAGCCGGAGTTCTTGAGTCATCACCGGCTGTAATCTCACGCTATGCATCTTTTGGCCCATTGCAACATTCTTTCTACTCTTCAAACCATCTATGCATATTAACACAGTACAAAAATTAAGAACGCTGAAAACTAACATTTAATAATATTCAATCTCAACTATGAGAAATAAATCTTGTTACCACAGTCTGGATTGCAACTTGAACCGCCCCTGGAATGAACTTGTGGATGGGGATCTATGGAATCCAAATTCAAATTTAAGGCCTGGACAACTCTGTCTGGCAGTAGAACAGTGGAACAACCTGTATTAACATAAAAAAAATTAGAGAATAAACACTCGTATACAGTAGAAAGATCAGATCTGTGTCGAAGGGGTCAGTGTGAACTAGTAAACAAGTATAGTACACCCATTAATCCATTAGCCTACACACATCCCATGTGACCAGCAGCCAAATGAATTTATGAGACACTAATATAATAACATATCCTTAAAAACCAGACCCACTCACAGTAAATTCAAAATCAAACTAAGTCGTCCCAAAACTTAACCTACTAATTTCTCCATCAAAGTTCGACTTATGTACATTTTTCATAAAGTGGTGTCAGGGTGGAATCTTATCCGACACCATGTTACTTGACTATAAACTAAAATTTTAATTGCTTAAACAATAAGCATGTAATTAAGTATCAATTACTCATGAATATTCGACCTGGCTTCTTGCGATTTTCGGTCGGGGTTCCTGATCTTCTGGGCAAGAAGACTCCAGTGCCGGCACATTCTCTTTTAGTCCCGGAATCTCCAAGAAACATGGCCCTCATGCCAGTCCCAGGATGCCTTTGAGACTGTTGTAAAGTAGGCCAAGCCGACATGGACAAGTCCTGAGGCTGGGACCTCTCTCCTCCATTCCTTCTAACACTCGGAACCATTTGCGAATACCTACTCTTACCCTGCCCCCAAACTCCATTCCCATGTAGCTGTTGTTTCATCATCTGCTGCTGCTTTAATTCTTGGAACTGCTAAAATAAAAATGATTCACTCAGCTCATGCGTTACAAGTAAAACAGAAACAATTAATGATTTTCTATGAAGAAACACAAAGCATACCTGGGCAGCATTTAACTGCCGATAAGAAAGTTGGGGTGTTTGATTTGGGTAATACCCAGAGCCCTGATCATGGTTATCGAGGGGGACAGATATCGGATTGAGCTTTTTGGGGGCACCAAAAACTCCTCCAACACCTCTGTTTCCAGTGTAAAATCCAGCCGATTCTTCAAAAAGTCTCATCCTAGCCACCTCCCCTGCAGCCTCATAGAGCATATCCCAATTAGCGGCGGCATTTCTGTTCACGCCATGCGGGGAAGAAACCAGAGAAACACAGTTTGGGGTGCCATGGCTCGACACAAAGTTGCTTCCTCGCGCACTCATAGCACCGCATAGAGTTGATTGGGGCGACCGAGAAAGCACCTTTCCCTGTAAACATCCATAACCCCAAATTAAACATTTAAATAAATTTATATAATCAAATAACTGCAAAAGGAGACGGTCATAGAATTTATTAACCTTTGAATTTTCCAAGGGGATTTTGGAGTGTTGAAGAGTAGACTGCATTAGGTTCCGAGCCACTTCGGTTAGGTAGTCATCCTCATCGCTTTCAGTTTCTGTTGAACCGATAACAGACTCAACGGGTGAACTCAAATCCGAGTTGGGTCCAAACGAGTTTTTATTAAATCCAAAAGAAAAATTATCATTTCCTTTGTTCTTGAAGTCCATCAGCAGGTCGTCATCAGTTAGAAACTGAGGAGGAAGCCAAAACTCTCCATCGTATATTTCCTCGTCCATATCTCTCCACAGCAAGCAGATTTAAAAGTGTTTCTATGACTCAGTATACAGAGAAAAATCTGTAAAAGCAAAATATGGGATTCCTTATTTGAAGAGGATTATAGGTTGCTGATTCTCTAAGATTTGAAGAGGATTATTGCAGGGTTTCCCACTGGGAGAAATCAAGGGCCCCAGTAGATATCGGAAAATAGTGATAAAAAGATCGAGTGAAGAGTGTTGGAGCAGCATAAAGTGAAGGGTCTGTGGAGAGAGAAGCCGAGCCTGGGCCGTCCTTTTATAATTGCCCTGTCTACAGAAAATAGTGTATCTGAGGGGAGGCGGATATGAAACCCTAGACGTGTAAGTTGTAATACGCCAAGCGTGACAAAAGAGCGTGGCCCACGCACATTCAGAAAATGGGTAACTCTCAAATGTTGTCCCCAATCCTCAACCTATTGTATCGAGAGCAAATTAGTCTTCAACGTTTCAAAATCCTTGTACTATCTTTATTTTTAGCTCCTATTTGCTTTGACTAAAAAATATAAATTAACTTTTTAGTAGATTTTGATAAAATTAAATTAGACATGTGATTGAAAATTGATAATATTGTAAATATAATAAAAATGTGTATTTTAAAATAAATATTGAAAAAATGAATTTACAAAATTGAGGCCAAACAAAAGCTTGGTTACAAAAATCGTGTGACACTGCCTCATGGAAAAATGATTTATCCAAATGCATTTGAACATAAGTCACCTTCGTGCAACTGAACGTACAATGATAGGGTGATAAAATTATGGAAGGTTTTTTTATTAATTATAAGCGTGCAACTATAACAAAAGATTCGGGATCAACTTGCTTAATTTAGAAGGTTTAGAAAAACTTGTTACGGAATCAATATTCTGGGGACCAATACTGATATTTTCCAAGCAAAAAAGTATGTGAAAGTGGTCTGTGTATAAGTAGAGTTGTCGCCAGGTAAAGATATTTGGGAGGTAGTGGGTCTGTATATCTGACACCGGTCATTCTTTTCTCATGTGAGGGAGGTTCAGCCTTAAAAGGGGAGTATTGTTTGTAGTCTGTAGAGCTGGAAAAAAATTTGAAACCGAATGAATCGGATTCAAATATAATTAAGGTCCGTTTAATTATAATAGTGAAAAATTTGTGAAAAGAGATTAAATTTCTGATAAAGTAATTATCTGAAAATTATTTTGCAACAAATTGTTAATTAAGTGTGTTTGATTAGTATAATTTTTCACCAAAAAATTTTTAAAATTTTGTATTCGTTTGGCTTTGTTTTACATGAAAATTGTCCATTAAAGTGATAATTTTTCCACAATTAGTTATAAAATTTGTTTCCATTGCCAAAGAGTAAAAAAAAAAATTCCTAAAAAATCATTTTTTTAATAAAAATTTAGTGTTCGTTTGGCTTTATTTTACATGAAAATTATCCATTAAAATGAAATTTTTTTTACAGTTGGTTATGAAATTTTTTTTCATTGCAAAAAAAAAATGCAATCAACTGAAAAATCAATCCAAAAAAGAGGAAAATCAGCTGCGTGAGCGAGGAGCAAGAAAACAAATTCTCATCAACTTTTGGCTCATCAAACATGACATTAGGTGGGAAATGGAAAAGAAATTCCTAGTTCCATGGAATTTAATGCCCATCAAACATGGCCAAATCGAATCGAGCCATTCTTTTTAACATAAATATTCGAACGGGTATCTAAATCGAGAATCGACATGTTCAATTCTCGGTTCTAGATTGAGAATCAAATCTCTCTAATTTTTTTATCTTAAATAAGTCAAATTACTTAATTATTTTCTAAGAGTGTGTTTGAGACACATTATTTTGGAAGAATATATTTTGAAATAGTAGATTAACGGAAAATGTGTGCTTGAAAAAAAATGAAATGCTATTGATATGATAAAAAAAATTATTTTATTGAAAAATGTGTGGTTGAAAATTAGTAAAAGAATGAAAATGAAAATTTTAATGGCTCAAACAAAGGCTAAATAAATTTGTTAACTAATTAATTTAGTCCAACTTAAAATATAATTTTTCTATTTCTAATTTTTAGTCCAAACTTAACTTAATCAAATCAACCTAAATTTTTACTCAAATCTCTTATTCTACGGTAGTGTTGTTTCATTTGAATTAGAATTGACAAGAATTTAGTGTAATAGTATGAAATTATCACATACGAGATAGTGGTTTTAACAATTTCCATTCTCCTTCCCCTCCCCATATAATAAAAATATAATTTTAAAAGAATAAAAATTTAAGTCTTTAATTAAATAAATAATAATTACACATATATTTAATATTCAATATTATTAACATAATATACCTTAAAAGAGTAAATAAAAAATTAATATATTTAAACTTAATTATAAATTAGTTTATATAAAAAATTTTAATTTAATTAAAAATAGAAAGAATTGTAAGAATATAATTTAATTTTTTCATAAAAAATAAAAATAGAAAATAAGAGAGAGAATAAGAAAAATATAAATTAATATAATCGATAAAAAATAAATTTTAATTATAACCCTAATATTCGAAAAAATAAAAAAAAAATATATTAAATTCTTTTTTTCTTTTTTTTTTAAAGTCTCCCACAATCTTGTGATTAATGAGAGACGGATTTTAAAATTTTATTTTAATACTTTCTACTTAAAAGTCAGTACCGTTGAGACTTTTATAAAAATATCTAAAAGTCATTAAAATTTGAATACTCCAATACTTATAGAGATTTTTAAAATTTTTAATTAAATCTACCGTAACTTTTAAAGACTTTTTAAAAGTCTATAAAATTTCAATTGAATATCCCAATACTTTTAGAGAGTCTCATAAAATCTATATTGAACACCCACAAGTCATTAAAAGTCTCCCATGAACAATTTGGGGGTGGGTTCTTTTTCGATTATTTTGTCTTCAAAGATAAAAGTTGCGTCTTATTAATTCATAAAGCATATAAATTTTGAAATATTTTTATTACTCACACTGAGAGTGGAATTTTGAGACTATTAATGCCAGTAGATTTTGAATATTTTCAAAAACTCGAATTTGACCGTTTAAAAATATGAAACAAAAATAATTATCTACTATTGATAGTACTAGGATAAATAGAAGAGATTTAAAATAAGTCCCTTGTTTGATGGTCTTTTTTATAAAAATATTATTTCGAATTGTGAATTTTTTGAGACTTTGTGGTTAAAATGTAGGAATTTTTTTTTCGATTTACGTATAAAATATTTTATTGTATGAAAGTGTAATTGAAAATGAGTACGTAGAAAAAATAATTTTTATAGAATAAGAGACAAACGATGGCTAGATTGAAAAGAGAAGATTCAATTTTGATTTTCTAGATGCTAATACAAAAATTGTGTGTTGTGACTTACGACTATTGGTTGTTAAATAGACATAAGACTCCTCTTGCCTGATATTATTGTATTTATTTGCTTATTTATTGTATATTACACATAAAGACGGTTTATATACATTCTTTTTAATTTTGAATTTAAACTTTAATTTAGTGATAGTATGTTTTGAAAAGAAAGCAATATGACTCGTATTAATTGAAGGATCTCATTGGGCAAATTCAAAACACGATGGCGTTTGTGCAATTTTTATTTTATTTTTTGAATTTTTCTTCAAGTTCAAGATCAATAATTAATTATAATCATACATTTAGAGAGACTCGTAATTTTTGTCGGAAGATTAAATAACGACCATATCAACAAGAAGATTATTCCTCATTGTAAAATTATGAGAAAACATGATAATTAGACTTTTATCAAGTGGATATTCGAGCTTGTGTCGAAATTTGATTGGCAAGACAATTTGTGGACGCAGAAATGGAAAGAGCCACATCCGAACTAAAAAAATAATGGTAGTATGTGTTGCGTACTATTTACGCCTTCGAATTTTGATTTGGAACTCATGATGTCGCATCTCTAAATGGAATTCTAGCTCCGTACGTCTTCAAATTTGGCATCACGTTTGATCCTCATTCTTCAAAAGCTTATTAAAAAAAAAAAACTCACTTTCAATCATACATGTTTGAATAAAAAAAAAATTACATGTAAATTCAAAATTTTAATATATTTTTTAATCATGCACTTTTCAAAAAATCATTATTACAAATATATTTCTCAAAATGGAGTTCAAACAAACCTTTAATGTGAGTGAAATACGTACTAGCGATTTGATATTTTAGTTTTTTTCTCATAAGATATAAAGTCTTAGATGGGTTTGCTTAATTGAGATATTTAAAGACTTCTGTTGACCTCAAAAAATGCTGTCAACAGATGTCGGATTCACTCGTGCATGCGCAAATTGGATCCAACACGTAGATGTCGATCAACGGTCAAGATCACTCCTAAATTGGACGTGGGAAGAACTCGACGACACAAGACGTTTCCGTTCGGATTCTGACGGGATAACGAGATACGAATGTACAATAATCACTAATCGTTAAGAACAAGATTCGTATTGTATTGTTCCTTGTATATAAATTTGCATTATTATTCTCCTTTTACATGGTGGGAGTATTTATCGTGTTACAACTAGAATTGTGACTATTGGATCAAATTACACATGACATCATCTCCTCGATCAAAGCATGAGGTCCTAACCATCAATTTGACCTTCCTAACTTTTCAAATCATTTAATATTCTTACATTCTATTGACAAGACAAGACACAAATATATTTTTACAAAGATCACATCGATCATTCGAATAAGATCTCTATAATAAAATCAGGATCTTTGTACGTGAATCATCACTAGCTAGGCGGAGCCTCGGACCTTCCGCCTCTGATTGAGTAGCGGGCATCGGACTTCCCACCTCGAATTGAGTAGCGGGCCTCGAAATTTACCTTAGGGCCGACTAGACCACTTGGGAACCTAATAGCAAGTCGTAACAGTAGTCCCCCAAATTCATGTATGATTATTTATGCTATGCGTGGACTTTTAGTAGTTAACGAAGTATCATCCTCGGATATCACACCCCACCACCTCGGATTGAGTAGCGGGCCTCGAAATTTACCCCAAGGCCAGCTAGACCATGTGTGAACCTAATAGCAAGTCGTAACAACTTCCATAGATTTCTTTGAAGTAGTGGATTTTTGTGAAATTTGTAGACTTATGCATATTTATAAGGAATTAATGAAGTCTTTTGTAGACTTCTACGGATTTTCATTTAAAAAAATTATAAAGTTTTAAAAGCTTTCACTGAAAATAGAATTCATATGAGTTTAGTGCAATTGTAGAAAGTCCAGAGGTGATGGTTCGATCCCTATAATTCCCTTTCTTCTCCTCGTGTAATAAAAAGTATTTTTAAAGCACAAAAAAATAAATCACATCAAATAAATGAATAAATAAGCAAAATATGTTATTCGAATATATACATTGAAGTTTTGTTGATGTTTGAAGACTGGTTTTAGCCCTTTTTTAATTATTATTATTATTCATTCCAACAAATTTTTAATATTCAAATGTGTTAATTGTTAGTTTGGGCTTCTATTTGGCTCTCATTATTTGAAATTTTAATTGTTGAAATAGTTTTTTTTTTTTAATGTATAGTTAAAAAGAAAGATTTTTTTTTTTTGGATTGTGTGCAATATTATTTTATTGAAAAATGTATGACTAATAAAAAGAGAGAAAAATGAATTATAATTTTAATGGGGACAAACGGAGGCGGAATTTCATTTGAAAATCGTAGCACCCATTTAAAATCTTATAAGGTAATTATTTTATTTGGTAATTAAGAAATATACCTACATGGAAAATAATTTGATTTTTTATTTTTTTATTTCAAATAATAAACTTAATTCATTTTATTTTAAGTAATAAAATCGATTCTATCTCATTTTAGAATTATAATGGTAGGTCTAATAAATAAAACAAATTTTTTTTAGCCTTTAGTCGATAGCAATTATTTACAAAATATATTTGCTCTCTCTCTCTCTCTCTCTCTCTCTTCTTTTACACTATACATTCTTCAATAAAATAATATTATGCGTAAATTCAATTTTTTATTTTTATTTTTTAAACCACACATTCTCCATCAATACACTATTCAAAAATGTATTCTCAAAAGAAAATGGGGCTCAAACATATTCTTGTATTTGGGTCACATTATTTTGGAAGAATGTATTTTGAAATAGTAGATTGATAGATAACATGTGGTTGAAAAATAAGGAAAATTTATTGATGTGATGTAAAATATTATTTTATTGAATAATGTGTGATTGAAAATTAGTAAAAAAATGAGAATAAAAAAAAATAATGTAACTCAAACAGGGGCTTAACTAAACATGCGTGTGAATTAATGTTGTGGAAAATAATATTAATTTAAAAGTATGGCATATACTGGAATTACAAATTGATATTTTTTTTATATAAAAATTGGATTTAAAAAAATAGAAATATTGTTATAAGAATTTTTATTTTTTCAATAGAAAATGAAGATAAATAATAAAAGAGAGGGGAAAAAGGGAAAATAGAAATAAATAGGTACAAAAACAATTTTTTAATCATTGCTCGAATGTATTTTTTTTCTTGGAAAGAAAACAATTCATTCGTTTTCAAAGTAGCAGATGTCGGATGCAAGAAGAGGATTCTTCCAACACTATTTTTTCCTCAGAGAGTTTGAGTTCTTCCCTTACTAATGCATGAGCGACCACGTTAACCTCTCTAAGTACATGACTAACAGACAAAGAATAAAAAAAACCAAGCATGCTTTTTGTGTCTTGGATCAGTAGATCTAGGTAGTTCCAGAATTATGATTCTGCATTTAGCCCCTTTACAACGTTCAGTGAGTCTCCCTCTAATATGATTGACCTCAACTCAAGATGTTTACTCAGCAACACAACTTTCATCACTACGATGGACTCGGCCAAAAATGCATTTGGGAAGGCTTTCCTTTGGGACATCAATGATGCCTTAAAATTTCCGGTCCAGTCACTCACAACAACACAAATTCCAACTCGACAGTTAATCGAATCTACCGTCGCGTCCCAGTTTATTTTGTACTTATTCCGAGGAAGTGCAGACTATGGTTGGGGAACTTGGACTCCTCTGTTTCTGGGTCTAACCGGCAAGGAAATCTCTTCCCTTCTCTGTATACGAATGCATTCTGTCGAGCCAACTTTGCTATCGTCGTTGGGCCATCAAACTTATTCTCAAACACAAGAGAGTTCCACCTCTTCCAGATCAAGTAAATTGTGGCAGTGAATACCTCAATTTCTACCTCAGACAGTACCTTGAACATAAGGCATACTAGTTCTTTGAAGTGTAACGCCATAAAGGACATTTTCTGTAGTTTCCTTGAACTTGAGCCCCATACATCTTCGGCAGAAATACACGACCACAACGCACGTACTACTGACTCATCTTCCCTCTTACATATCAAGCATAATGGGGACTCCCTGATTTTCCTTCTCTTTAGGTTCAAGTTAGTAGGTAACGAGTCGTGAGTCGCACGCCACAGATGCATTTACTAATGTTTGGGGCCTTTATACTCCAGATTTTCTTCCATACTTCAATCTGAGTATTGCTGGTTGAACATTGGCCCAGTGAGTCTTGCTGCAGCTGACTAATAAAATGGTAAGCGATTTTACCATGAATTCGCCATCCTTCGTGCCCCTCCATATGAGTTTGTCCGGACTACCACATAAACTAATAGGAATTTTGCTTATGAGAGTAGTTTCCGACTCGTTAAAGATATCTGACACTAAGTCCACATTCCACGTTTTCATATCTGTAATTATTAGCTCACTCACTCTACCATTCATAAACGGGTCACTTAAGGTAGATTGTATATGGTAGGTGGGAGCTCAGGGGATCCATTTATCCCTTCCGATAACCACTGATTCCCCGTTCCCTATCCACCAACTAGTCCCTTTCTCAGCACCTCTTTGGCTTCTGAGAAACTCTTCCAAACGTAGGATGCATTGCTACTAATTTTACAGTTCAAAAATATGTTCTGCTGAAATATTTCGCGTTAAGCACCAACGATGCTAATGAGGTAGTAAGTCGCTAACCCTGGTTTGTCAACAATGCTTCGTTGAAGTGCTCAAATTCCTATAACCAAGCCCTCCAAATTCTTTAGATGTCCCCATCATGTTCCGTGAAAGCTATTGCATCTTTATTTTATCTCCTCTGCTACCCCACCAAAAGTTTTTAACTTGTCGATTTATTGAAGAATGGTTTTTGGAAGCTTGAAAATACTCATACAGTACGTTGGTATGGCTTGGATTATGACCTTGATGAAAACTTCTTTGCCTACTTGAGAAATAAACTTTCCAGCTATTCATTATACTCCTAATCGAGTCAAGCACCGGTTTGAAAGCAGCCATTTTATTCCTTCCAACATAAGCCGGCAAGCCCAAATATTTCTCAAAGGTTCGTGCTTCTCTTACTTTGGCCGCTTGTAAAACTGCGCTCTTGATCTCCGGCCTTGTGTTGTCGCTAAAATAAATAGAGGTCTTGTCCATATTTAGACGTTGTCCTGACGCCTGTTCAAATAAACTCAGTACGTAAGAGAGCCGCCGCCATTCTAGAACATTTGCCTTGTAGAAAATCAGGCTATCGTCTGCGAAGAATAAATGGTTAACTAAAAGATTGCCTCTTGCAAATGGAAAACCAAAAATGAGCCCTCTTGCCTCCGCTTTATCCAATAAGTTCCTAAGGACTTCTGCGCAAAGAATGAAGAGGTACGGGATAGCAGATCTCCTTGCCTTAATCCTCTTGTAGGTTGAAACTGACTCTGGGGCTCTCCATTGATAATTAGAGAATATTTCACGGTTTGGACACACTGCATAGTAAGTTCTATCCACTGTTCGCCAAAGCCAAGTTTTCTCAAAACAGCTTCTAGGAATCACCACTCGATACGGTCGTATGCCTTGCTCATGTCCGCTTCAGTGTCATGTAGCCTTCTTTCTTCCCTTTTACCCGATACTTCATGGAATGCATTGTTTCATAAGCCACTATAATATTATCTGATATTAGACGCCCTGGAACAAAGGCGCTTTGGGCTAGATAAATAAGAGCAGATAAGAAAGAATTAAGCATGTTAGCCAATACTTTTGACTCTACTTCATAAAGGACGTTACAAAGACTGATGGGTCTAAAGTCTGATACGAATACTGGTAGCTTGTTTGGTAGAGATTAAAAGTCAATTAAAATTGAAAATATAGTCGTTATTGGGTTCCACTCGTCTAATAAAATTCAACAATAACAGCTATTTTTTCAATTTTAATCTCTACCAAACACACTCTGGATTCTTTTTCTTAGGAATTAAGACAATAAAAGTATCATTAATCTCATTGAAACCACGTTGTGATGCTAGAAGATCTTTTACTGCTGCAAGACACCATCTCCAATAGAATCCTAGTTATCTTGATAAAAACCAACTGAGAAGCCATCGGGACTAGGAAAGCTCAACGGCTCCATATCAAAAATTGCTTGCCTCACTTCCTTATCAATGCATGTTTTCTGTAACTGGTCATTCAAGTCAGGAGTAACTTTGTGCTTAAGGTCTTGAAGGCCTCTCCAATACCATCCGGGTTGGAGATCGAGAAGAATTGTTGATAGAATCGTTGGAACGTACTAGATATCTCGTTCTACTTGTTGGATACTTCGCCCCTCTCATTTAAAATGCTCCTGATAGTATTTTGTTTCTTTCGTTAAGATGCACCTTTATGGAAATAGGATGTGCTCGTATCCCCACCTTTGAGCCACAGTTGTTTAGATCATTGCCTCCATTTGGTTTCCTCATCTTCTAGCAATGTATTTGCCTTCTTTTGAGTTTCTTTAATTGTTTCATTCAATTTCCTTGGTTAGTGCTCTGCAATTGCCGAAACTTCAGCTTTCAACCACTACATCAATAATGGCAAACGAACAGGCGAAGCATACCATGACTCATCTTGAAGAGACACTTGCTGGACTATTCTATACAACTAAACCCAAACAAAAGTTGGGAAAACTCAACTAGTCCAACCACTGAATAAGTTCTCCAAGAAAGGAAGAATGAAAATTGCTTTTACAAATCCAAACTCTCATTCAACAGAAAAAATTAAGAGTTCGACGAAAAATTCTTCGTTCGGGTTCCGTTTCTAGTGGTAGATCCTTGTTTGGATCCCCTCATACCACTTCTCTGCAAAGGTGATGAGACAATACTTCGTTTGAAGAATCACTTGAGCCGGTGATGATCACGAAAGCAACATCGGGCTCGGATGATCGAATTCAACAAATGGCTTTAGCCATTGAAAAATTACAAAGTCACTAGAATAGAAAGACGCGCAAGTTACTGCACTCATGCACAGACTAGAAAGACGTCATTGCTCTAATGTTCATATAAGGAAAAAAGAAAGATCAAAAAGAAAAAAAATTAAATATTTTCTTGTGTAAATCTACCAAAATTTTGCGATGAATGAAGAGTTATTGATATTTTTACGTAGACTTTTGAAAAGTAATAAAACATAACTTTTATAGAGTTTTTAATCATTTTTTAAAAGTTTCGATTGAATAGGCCAATATATTTGGAGTCTAAAAAAATCTAATTTGAATATTTCTAAATTTTTTAAATTCCAAAAGAAAAAAGTTAAAGTTCCAATTGAATATACCTCAACATAAAATCAATTTTAGTAAGAATGAAGTTTTTTAGTTTTTACCATATAAATTTGCTGGGTTGGAATCCAATTGGAGGTTTAAAAAAAAAAGAGAGAGAATCTGAGAGCTTTTATTCCCGTCATTCGTGGCGACAATCTGAAACTGCAGATTCGACCTTTCAACTATCCACCTGTCTACGGTCAAACCACGCTCCGTCTGTTTTAACGGATTGCGGCTTGTCGTTATCATCGCCGGCGTTAGACGGCGCATGCTTCTGGCTTTTTGTGGATGTGTAGTCCCTTATTAAACCCTAGTTAATGTATACAGGAAAAATAATTTAAAGAAGGGAACTTGTACCCCACACTTGCTATCACATCAACAGCCTTGTTTGATTTTGTTAAAAGTTAATTTTTTTTATTAAATTTTGAAAAAAGTTATGATATGTATTATTAAAAATTGATAAAAATTATAAATTTGACGTGCAGTTAAAGTTAATTATTAATTTTTACTTAAATTTTCAACAACATTTCAGCTAAACCAAATAGGAGCGTCCAAAAGTGATTCCACCGTAGAAAATTAGAAATATAATTCATTCATACTTGATCCCAAACTTGGAAAGTCGTAATTCGAAAAACTAATATGTATTTAGCTTGTTTAAATTGTGGTCTTAAAAGTGGAAAGATTTAGTTAAGATTTAGAAATATAAATTGTTTCAATCCAGAAATTATGAATGGTGTAATCTTTCTCTCATTCTGTTGTTTTAGGAACAAATTCCCTCCAAGAAAAGTACCAATTAATTGCATGTTTTTGGGTTAAGATACATCACGTAGGTTTCAATAAATCTTAACAACATAACCAAAATTAGTTTGGATTAATTAATTTCTAAATATTATTAGGTTTGATATGCAATATTATAAAACTCAATAGCGAGATTTTAGCTTCCCTTCAAATAATAATCAATAATTCTTAGGGACGATTGGCATAACTTTTACGAAGTAAAAAAAAAAAAATCTTTTGAAATTCAAAATATAACGTTTGACATGAAATGTTATCGAACTTAATAGCAAGATTTTAACTTTCCTCTAAATAATATGCAACAATTCTTATGGCACATCTGACGTAACTTTTGAGAAGTCAATTTTTTTTTTTTTTTTTTGATATTCAACAATTACTTTTGAACCCATTTAAATAATTTTATTAGAGAATTTATTTTAATTAGAAGAGTTTTTAGAGAAAGTTGACCTACTGCTTATAATATGCAACGAGTCTCCAAGTTATTCAAGGCAAGGTGGGGTGTGGGGTGCATTTCTTTTTCTCTTTACTCCCATTGGTGGATAAATATCTACCAGAAAAATAGAAAAAGAAAAAGAAAAAAAGACTTTCTCTATTCACTTTGGTGTAAAGCAGGTACTTGCTTATCGATTCCTTAAGCAAACATAATTAGAAAATAATTAGGCGCCGAAAGAAGTGTCTTATTCCATGTAAACGTCATTTTTCCTTTAGTATTAAAGCTGTTTTGATTAACCAAATGTCCTAATTATGTTTTCTTTTAAGACTTGGATTCAATTGGTCATAGATTCTAGGTTCTCTCAAGATCCGGATCCAATTGAACTTGCCCCCACCAGATGTTCTGTAGTCATTTCGTGCTCTCGAAATTGCCCAAACTGGACCACTCGATTCGATATTTTACATCTAATATTTGTTAACTTGTCTGATTTTAATTATAATCTCTTTATAATTTGATAATAGTTGTAAGTTGTACGAAACATATTGTTGTAATGAAAATTTGATATTAATATTTAAATTATAAAACTTAATTATCCGCAAAATGAAAATTCTTAATTCTAAATTGCCTTTTTTTTATATTGTAAAAAATTGCATCTTTTTTGAGGATGCCATGGACATCCACTCGATGAATTAAATGCAACTACCAATAATTCAAAATCTATTGTTTATATCCCAATTATTACTTTGATAATTCTGTAAAGTAATAACTTTAATCTCGAATCAATTCATGTCTCAATTATTTTGTACACGATTACGGATATATAAATAATTATTTATTTTACACACAAAAGCATACATATTTATAAATACTTAAACAAAATATTCAAATGGGAAATATAAAATTACCGAAAGAAAAAGATATTATAATCATATTATCCACTCCGTTCGAACTTTTGATTGGTGAAGAATAGAGCCATTCTTTTATAAACAAAAACTTTCCAACGTAATTTCTCAACAAATTTTGTTTGTGGTTGGAGGGAAATTGACGTAGATCAATTAAAAGAGAAGATCCTTAATCAATTAGAAAATAAAAGAAATAAGAATGATCTACGAAAACAAGCATACTTTTAAGCTCAGGTGATGAATTTTCGTTCGTGAGTATAATCTGAAAACCTTTTTCAATTTTGCACAATTTTGTCGGGTTTTCAATTTTGCACAATTTTTTCGGGTGATAATAATGGTCTTCTTTTCAAACATTCGAGGTCAAATTCCATTATTTAGGAGGTCTATTTTAACGTTTTTCTATTTTTTGTTAATTTAAGGGGTTTTTTTTGTTTTTTTAATGTTATTTGAATTTATTTACAGAATTATGATCTCAATATAATTGAAATTTATTTTGAGTCTATAAACACGTGTTTAGGAGTTTGTAAATTATACATTCGTTTTTTGATTAATAAGATATTTTAATTTTTTATTCCTTGTTATTTGATGGATTTCAATATTCATTTTTTTTATTAGTAAATTATTTTAGTTTTTCCTTTTAATTGATAAATTTCAATATTTCACATGTCCATTTGAGATAAATTTGAGCAAATACTCGTTCGTGCGTTTCGATCGAAAATCAATTATTCTTATTTACGTTATCGTCCTACGTTGAAAATATTGATGACAAAATTGTACTATCACTTATCTATACATTTTGATGTTGGATAGTTAAGAATTCTAATGGAATTTCAATGGACCCATTCTAATTTTTTTGTTGGATGCTAATCAGTTGATGATGTTTGGTGTAAATAATCATTCCAATCTGTTAAATATAATTATTAAACTACTGTTGCTAACGTGACAGGATTTAACATTTATGTCATGCGTAATAATCGAGGCCCTGAGTGGTGGGCTTTGGCCTACGAGTGGCGTCCACGTGTTTGTAGAAAATTTTCTTCTCGTCCTAATAATTTTGGGCGTTTTGAGTGACTACGAAGATTGCTTTGTTTCTCTCTTTACAATTCATTTCGTGGATAGTTGTCTAGCTACAACTAATAGGTCTCTTTACTTTATTAGCTACTTTGTTTACTTTTTTTTTTTTTGATAAAAACTTCAATTCATGGATAGTTATTTAGTTACAAGATACAGATGGCTTCAATCTACTGATCTCGTTTTTGATAGGGATGACGGAGGTTTACAAATTCCAACTCCTCTCACGTTTGCATAAGCCTTACTCCTGTATGTTGTAACAAATCGTTAGATAGGTGTGGTCTCCTTCGATAGTGGGACAAGCAATTGCGAGCACTCAACAATCCGGGTTAGTCAATATATGAGTGTTTGGGTGTAGGACGTGCTACAGGCGTGAATCGCTAAGTGTTGAGGTGTTGAATTCATGAGAGAATAACAACGAGAATTTTATAGTTCGAGTATATTAAGCTACATTACCTTCAAATGACATTAAATGTGAATTTTTATAGTAGAAAATGTGAAATATCGACCTTTGATTCGAATGACATGTGACTTTATCCCGACGGTCGATGCGTCATTTCTTAGGCATCAATTTATCCATCATAGGCTAAGTGACACTTAAATGTATTTGAAAAATAGCTACCTTAGTGCGAAGGTCTGACCTTTTATCATAGATTAACATTTGGCCTTTTGGTGCTTGCTGCCACAAGATCTCTAGGAAGAGATGTCCTGGGAGATGCCCTTTTGTCGATGAGGAGACTATTTGCCTCAACCTCCTTCCCTATAACATGCGTAGCATCTCACCCGAGCTATGGAGATCGGCCTCTATGTGGCACCTCAATGGAAGTGATGCATCACTCGGCTACCTTACACGATGCCTCGTCCCAACCAATAGGAGGATGATGTGGAGTGTGAGCCTGGTTGCTTGTCGTTAGTTGGTGATCTGGAGCCTCGTTAAGAAAATGCTTAAAAGCCTCTTTATTTTGTTAGCTACTTTGCTTACTAATCAAAAAAACATAAACTATTTTAATTTTTTTTTTGTTAAGCTAATAATGATTTCATAAGGAGATAAACAATTGACATATAGCAGTTCATCGAAAATGAAGTTGAAACTCTCTTGTAAAATGAAAAACAAACAAAATACTGTACTAAAAATGATCTTAAGAACACTTCTAGAAACAATTGTGCAACTTCTTGTTATGAGTGAAGATCATACGATGTTTTATATCATGAGTTGCATGGTATACACCAACTTATAATTTCAAAAAGTTTCATCAAATAAGAGCTCAATAATTAAGAATTTGAACTAGTCTTCCTATTAAAGTTAATTTTTCAAAATGAACAAATATATCAAAATAAGCATGCAGGGGACTTAGCTGCATGTAATCAGGAGAGATATGTTCCCTCGATGGACTGCCCGAATTAGTCCAACTATGCCCATAAAAATCATTCGCAGGCCCATTTCTTCACATGCCTGGGGTTTGAAGAAACCCTGAAATCTTGATTACTATTTTCATTTTCAATTATCAACCAAAATCTTGATAGTAGCTATCATCATGTTCACTAATGACAGTTGATAGGGTAGGTGATCTGACAAATACATCACTGTTTTAATACAAAGAAAAGTTACCACAAAACAGAAGAAGAATTTGTGCAGCTGGGTTTGAGTAAAAATGATCTGAAATTTGATGATTTAAACTTCCAAGTCATACATAATCTTGGGAAATGCCATTTGAACAATGTTTTCTTACAACATTGTTGACAATATTGGTGTGTTGGTAAGTGGCAAAAAAGTATGGGTTGAGAAGACAAATTGTAACATGTTATCAAAAATATTATACATCGAGCATGATTGTATAATCTTCATCTCTTGACCTCAACACGAAACCTCAAAAACCTCATAAGACTCTTTCTANTTTCTTACAACATTGTTGACAATATTGGTGTGTTGGTAAGTGGCAAAAAAGTATGGGTTGAGAAGACAAATTGTAACATGTTATCAAAAATATTATACATCGAGCATGATTGTATAATCTTCATCTCTTGACCTCAACACGAAACCTCAAAAACCTCATAAGACTCTTTCTACTCTAAATATTTCAATTAAAATAGAATGTATCTAAAGGACTAGTCTAAAAAAACGTTCTATTTACCCTGAAATGTTCTTTTGTAAAGTCAACGTTAATATCACGTCTTGCATAGTTTCAAGTCCAGATATATCCTATCAGCAATTTCACGCTTAGACTGCAATAATATTTTTCAATCCAACATAATTAGGGAATTTTTATTTAATCAAATCGAATACTTGAATGCACTTAAAATCAACTTTTTTATTTGTTGTGTAGCGGTCGGTTAAACATATGATCACGCCAAAAGACAGTAGTTGAACATGATTTGGCTTGGCAAATATTTATATACTATATATAGCACAAAAAGAATAAAATTTGGCGGAAAACAAATTAAAAAGGTAATTAACAAAAGTGTTAGTGCGTGAAAATGGCGGGAACTTGTCGCCTTGATTTGCGCCAAGAGGTTTTTGGGGGTCCCAACGATGTCGTTTCTGCAGATTTTATGGAGAAAATCCCGAAATTCTGCAGCCCACCATCTTTTGACCACCAGACATCCCAATATAATCATGCGGTCTTTCCATCTTTGTAAATTTTATCTTTTCTACGACGTGTTTTAGTTGGGTGGATTAAGGTATCAAAAATAGTTTTTATTAGGGTCGGTTTGATAGCAATGGTAGAAAATGAGTGAAAAAAAATGAATTTCAAGTAAAATAATTGTCTAAAACTTATTTTTCAAGAAATTGTTAATTAAATGTGTTTGATTAGTATAATTTTTCACTCGAAAAATTTTAAAATTTTGAATTTTTTTTTGTTCGTTTGATTTTGTTTTTCATGATAATTGTCTATTAAAGTGATAATTTTTTTTCCACAATTGGTCATAAAATTTGTTTTCATTGTCAAAAAGTAAAAAATATATATATTTTCAAGAAAATCATTTTTTCATCAAAGTTTAGTGTTCGTTTAACTTTATTTTACATGAAAATTGTTCATTAAAATGATTTTTTTTTTTACAATTAATTATAAAATTTGTTCCAATTGAGAGAAAAAAAAGCTGAAATTCCATTTTCCCACCAAAATGGTGGGAAAAGCAATTTCACAATTTCTAAGAAAATGTGCACGTGTGGACACAAGTGAGAAAACTAATTCTATGACTAAAAAGGACTATCAAACAAGCCAAAACTGCAAAACATGAAAATGGAAATTGTTTTCCATAGAAAACCATCGCTATCAAATATAGCCTTAGAGAAAAGATAAATGGATTAGACATAATTATAAATAGTTGATAAAGAAAGACTTATAACAAAAATTGTTAGTTATCTAGTTCAATTCAACTTGAAAGAGTAATTTTACAAAACGATTAGACACGGTTTGGATTAACAATGACAAAGTAAAAGGAAAATTTAGAAAGAAGAGACGTAAAATAATTCACAACTTCACAATATATTTTTTCTAAAACCATGTTTTTGTTTAATACGATAACATTGAGATTTTTTTTTATCAAAAGAGAGATAATTGCGCAATTATATTTGCTTTTGAGGTTCCAATTATTTTACTTTCATTTTTTAATTTATTTTTCTTCCGGAAAAACACATTAAAACGCTACAAAATATACAAAAATGCACATGTACCAAAAACGTGTCAAATTGTATCAAAACCTACCAAAATTTTAAAAAAAAATTGTTTCATGATAGAGTAAGATGATTAATATAAATGGACATGTCGGGAAGAAATACTTGGCTGACTTTTTAAAAACGATATCATACAACATTATCTACTAAAAAGGAGTCAGAGCTCAAGCAAAAGCTGACAAACCTTGTTCTCTATTGTTCAAATCCCAACATGCTTGCTACTTCTTGCTCGAGTTATATGTATAAAGTCAATTGACAAAATCTCTTCACAAAGTGATGTAACATTAATCAAAAGATATAAATATCATTCCTCTATTCATTTGTTAAATCAAAGTTCTTTATAGTATAGTTTTAGTTTATCTTTACTAGTGAATATAAAAACCAATTATGTCAGTTTTTATAAAATAATTCTTATAATTAAATTAAAGTATATTCTAAATATTCTTTTATACATCTTATTTTTAATCTATTACTGAATAATCTAAAATAAAATATAATTGTTAAGATATATCTTTATTTTTTAATTTCTTTACATAATCTATTTGACAAAGGTCTTCTCATAAAATTTATTCTCTATACGAATAACTAAATCTTTATAAAATAGCATGAGTGCGAATATTAATGCAAGTAATTGACATAAATACGAAAGATCTTACAGTATTGAAACATAAGGTAAATGCAAAGTAATATCAATGAGATTTCCATTGAGCTTGCATCCATATATTAGTATACTCGGATATAAGTGATCGGTGTTATTTGAATTTAAGAAAATGAGTTATGGTCCAACACGACTTCCGCACACTTATTGATTTTCTCTCTGACTCTTTTGCATATCTCACTATGGATCACACGGAATCACAGTTTTCCTTTCAATTCCTTGTTAAAAC
>CAIGRN010018852.1:0-13416 GCA_903798345.1 Fraxinus anomala
AAGGGATTGTATGACAAAGCTTTTGATAAAACATTTTGCAAATTTTGATAAAAATTGATATCATGTGTGGTTAAAATTATTGTTGACTTTGACTTATAAAATAATTAAATACAATTAAAAAACTTAAACATAATCAGAAAAATTGGAAGACAAAAATACAAGATCTAAACTCACTACAAACATAAAAAAGAAAAAAAGAAAAGAATAACAAGTGGATCGAAAAATCTTAAACAAGATTATATAACACATAGAGAAGTATTAGTTTAATTAAAATATTAATCAATACAATAACACTCAAAAAATGCAAAAAAGATGAACGAAAAAACAAAGGGAAAGAATCTAAAGAGAGAAATGAATATCAATACTTTTAATAGCAGCTCCTTGAAATAAGTGTGGAATCCACTATTAGAGTATTATAAAAAGTAACGATCGTAAGTTTTGAAGAGAAATAAGTGACATTTTGTTTCTTGTTAAGAAAAAAGATGATTGGGAAGATGAATGGACAATTTAATTATATACTGAGAAAGTAATAACTGTTATATATTTATATTTAATAAGTTTTATGCCATTTATATGATTTTTTAGAGATGTTTGTATTTTCAAATTTTATTAGTTTCTATTATTTGTATATGATAATTCTAATTTAAAGAAATTCATATTTATAAATTTTCGTTTTTCTTCAATCAATCAATTAATCTTACATAATTTGGGGCTCTAATCAAAATGGGGGCTTTAGGCGATCGCCTACGCCGCCTATAGTCAGGGTTGTCCCTGTTCAAATAATTATAAAACTAATATAGGTTTCACATTCAACATAGGGATCACTATATATTCATTATTAATTAATATTATATTACTTTGTTGTTAATTATGATTGGTGTAGGGGACCAAAATGAGTTATGAAAGGGAATCGTATTTTTTTGCAAATGGGCCATTTAGTCTAAATCAGTTATTTTATTTATTTGATGCTGATTTATATTTTAAAAGCACATTTATTCTAAATCAATTATTTGTCTTCATGATCAAAATTTATTCTGTTATTAGTTGGAATCCATAACTTGGTTTTGGTTTAGTGGATGTAGCATATCCTCCCATTTACATTTTCAGATTCCAAATCCGTTTTCTCAAATTTCTTTTCCTAAAAATGAAGATCATATTTTGTGTTATACCTCAAGTAAAGGGATAAGTTCTGAATTTTTTTTATCATTTTTCTTTTTGTAATGAATGAAGCATGACAATTGTAAAGTGAAATAATTCAATCACAAATAAGAATACCAAGATTTTACGTGAAAAACCAAGATAGGAAAAATCACAGGTAGAAGAGGAGAATTCACTAGATCAAAACCAAAACCAAAACCAAAAATCAAGATCAATGATTATTGTTACAATATTTGATGCACCAAATCTAATATCTCTCTAATGTTATGAAGAGTCTACAAGTCATGGAATATATATAAGATCCCAGTTCTAGTGTTTTAGATGAAATAGGAATCAAGAAATTCACCAGAATCGCCGCGAAACTGCTTCTGAGCGAATAACACCGTCGCCGAGCGCCGTAGCTCGCGACTAGCGAGCAGCTTAGGCAACGCTTGAACATTGTGTCCATAGCTATTAGGTGCTACATCTTGGGATAAAAACCTCCAAATCACTCTGAATAGTGTCTAGGCTCTTGGATGTGGAGCTTGGGCACCTCGTCTTTATCCAAAAAATTTCAAATCTATATTTGGACTTCTTTAAGGACTCTTCAACCAAAACACCAATTTTTAATGGAATCTGGATTACAATTCAACAAATCTCAACATTCGCACAAATTCTAAAGCAAAGAATTACTCTTCACTCTTAAACAAGCAATTTTCCACCTCTTCCACAAGCTGCTAAACACTAATTCAGCAACAAATACCAACCAAGTGCAAGCAACACTCATACTTGACAACAGAGAGTGTCATTGTCAACATATTAGCGGGGTTTTGCTCAATATCAACCTTGCCCACTACAACATCATTACAAGCAATCACATCATGCATGAAATGATACCTCACATTAACGTAATTTGTCCTCTTAGTTTCCTTTGTCAGAAAAATAGCACTCTAACTATCACAATATATTATAGACATCTACAAAGTCTTAACTAATTTTAGCAAACAATCCCCTCAATACATCACTTTCTTAGTAGTAGATAAATACCACTGTATTATGTAGTGTAACCTTCCAATTGATAGCACAACCCCCAATAGTAAACACGTACACTATAAGTGATCTCCTTTTATCAAGATCTCTTCCATAATCTTAATCAACATACTTAAGGACTCCCTCTGTATTTCTTCCAAAATGCAAACAAGCATTAGTATAGCCACAAAAGTATATAAATATCTACCACACTGCTTTCAAATGTTCCTTGATAAGGTTTGTCAAGTATCTGCTAACTACACTGACTGCATGTGTCAAATCTGGGCGTGTACAAACCATAACATACATAAGTGATCCAACTGTACTAGAATAAAAAACCCGTGACATGTAATCAATATCTTCATCTGACTGAGGATACAAAGCATATGATATTTTAAAGTGGGCAACCAAAGGAGTACAAATAAATTTTGTAGTAAACATATTAAACATGTGATGTACTTTTTCAATATACCATTTCTGACTCAAGTATAATATACCAACCTTGTTATCTCTCAATATCTTTATTCTAAGAATTTTCTTTGCTAGTCCCAAATCCTACATATGAAACTCTTTACTGAGCTGAACTTTCACTTTCATTACTTTTTCTTTATCCTTGGCAGCTATCAACATATCAATATAAAGTAATAGATATGTAAATGACTCATTATCGCACTTCCTAAAGTACACACAACTCTTATAACTACTTCTTTTAAAGTCATGAGTAGTAATGAATGAATCAACCTTTTATATCACAGCCTTGAAAATTGCTTTATGCTATAAAGGACTTTTCAACTTGCACACAGTCTTTCTTTTAGTAACTATGAAACCCTTTGACTGTTGCATATACAAGTCCTCCTCAAGTTCTCCATACAAGAATGATATCTTCACATCCAGATACTCAAGCTCCAAATCATATTTAACCACAATACTAAGCAAATCTCTAATTGAGCTATGCTATACAATAGGAGAAAACACGTTTGTGAAGTCTACACTTGGAATCTTATTATAACCCTTAGCCACTACTCTTACCTTGTATCTGGCATCTTCAACTCATGATCTACCATCATTTCTTTTGAACACTCACTCACAATGAAATAACCTTCTTCTCCTTGAGCAATTTCACTAAGTCTCATGTGCCATTCTTATTAAGTGATTCCATCTCCTCCTATATAGCAATCATCTATCTGTCAGGATTATTGCAACTTACTGCTTCTATGCATGTAGTTGGCTCATCACAAGAATCAATATTTTCAGCCACATTCAATGCTATGCTACCAATTCAGCTTTTCCATACATCTGTAGAGGTCTAACACCTTTCTAGGTCTACCTTTAGCAATAGAATACTATGGTAACGCTAGTGGTGGAGGCAAAGTGGTACTTTCATTCACTTCTAAACTAGACTGAGTTGAAGACTCTAGTTTAGATCCCCAACTAATTTAACTACACTAGAGTGCTTTGCTCCTTCTGAGTTGTAACATCAGAATCCTTTCAAGGTAAATTTTGAACCATAGCATGTTCATCAAACACCACATCTTTACTAATCACCACCTTACTAGTTTCTGGACAATAAAGCTTATATCCCTTTACTCTGGATTTATAACCAAGAAAGATACACGTTCTAAACCTTAGTTCTAGCTTCCCATTATCAGTATGTGCATAAGCAGGGTACCTAAGTATTTTCAAATCTAAGTAGTTATGAAAGTTACCAGATCAATCTCTTCTGGAGTCTTTTTCTTAATAGCAATTGAGAATGAAACAAGCTGTAAAAGCAGCTTCAGCCCAAAATATTTTAGGCAACCAAGAATTTGAAAGCCTACATCGTACCCATTCTAGCAAAGTCCTATTTATCCTTTCTGCAACACCATTATGTTGCAGAGTATGACGTAGTGTCAAGTGTCTTAGAATCCATTCTACCTTACAAAAATCATTGAATTCATTCGAACAAAACTCCAAGCAACACATTTTACCTGCATTCCAGTCTGCTTCTCGATAATTTCTTTCATTTATTGAAGGTAACAAACACATCATTCGTTTGTTTCAAAAAAAAAATTCTAAGTTTTCTGGAGAAATTATCAATTATTGTCAAAAAATTAATGTACCTTCTTTAGAATGTTTACTCGCTTGTCCCTATAGATCCGAATGGATATAATCAAGTATTCTACTTGAATTGTGACTCCCTTTCATAAATATGACCCTTTTTTGTTTTTCAAAAATACAACGCTCGTAGAATTTCAACTTACTTGTACTGAGACCATCAAGCAAGCCTTTTCTGCTCAATTCAGCCATCTCCTTCTAGCTCATATATCCCAACTGCATATGCCTCTATTTAGTAACTTCTTCATCTGACAAGGAAAAAGTGATAGTTGGATCCATTGTGACTATAGATCCCTGAAATCTATATAATCGGGTTGAGCTTTTTATTTTTTCCACTGTCATCATGACAAGAGCACCTCTACTGATTTTCAAGAATTCACCTTCACTGGTGTACTTATACCCCTTAGCATCAAGCATACACAAGTATATGATATTATTTTTCATGTCTGGAACACGCCTCACATTTGTAAGCATCCTAATGGCCCCGTCAAACATTTTCATCCTGACCGATCCAGTTGCAACTATTCTGAAAGGCGCATTGTTTTCCATAATCATAGAACTTCCCAAAACCACCTTATATATTGTAAACCGATTCCTATTAGGACATATATGAAATATACAAGTCGAATCAAGAACCCAATCCACATAAAAATTGGAATCACCATCATAAATCACCAATAGCTCTCATTTACTTTGGCCATCTCCTACAACATAGACTTCTTGTGTATCCTCAACTAGCTTTCATTTTTCTTTTTGTAGCAGCCATCTCAAGTTCTTTAATTTGTAGCAGTCAGTCTAATACGTCATTTCTTTTCACAAAAGTGACATATCTTATCTCTATATTTAAACTTTGATATGCCCCTTATATTACTACCAAGATTCATATCTTAATTCTTTCGACGAATGACCAAACCCTCTGCCAACCCTCAGATACAACCGCAAGATACTTCATCTTCTTCTTTGATAGCATCATAGACCTCATTAACCGTAAGAGTATCATGACTATAGATATTAGTATTTTTAAAATCATACATAACAATATCAATACAAGATCTTCCTCATCATATTTAACTTCAATAGTCTCAAGATTAGCTACAATTTCTTTAAAAACTATCAAGTGATCTTCAATAGACATACCTTCAAACATACGGTGAGAATACAAACATTACTTCAAGTGTAACTTATCAAAAATAATTGTAAGGTGAAATAAATCAAACACAAATAAGAACATCAAGATTTTACGTGAAAATCTATGATGGGAAAAACCACGGATAGAAGATGAGAATTCACTAGATCAAAACCAAGATCAATGATTGTTTTTATAAGATTTGATGTACTCTCAACCAAATCTAATGTCTGTATAATGTTATGAAGAGTCTACGTGTCGTGAAATATATATAGAACCCCATTCTCGTGTTTTAAATGAAATAAGAATAATAAAATTTATCCGAATTATGAAACTATTTTTGGGCAGATAACATCTCCACTCAAGTGCCCTAACTCATGGCTAACAAGTGGCTAAGGTAGTGATCGAGCGATGTGTCTCTAGACAAAAAACATCCAAATCACTTCAAATGGGGCCTAGGCATCGGGAGCGACCCTTGGGCGCTCCTCTCTATCCAGAATATATCAAATCCATATTTTGACTTCTTCAAAGACTTTTCATTCAAAACAACAAATTCTTTTTGAAATTTACATAGTTAGACACTAACAATACTTAGATGGGGTGAATAGGTATATTATGCGGAGTTAAAATTATTAATTAATTAGCACCATGTCACTAATTAATTATTTCTAGATGATTAAGTATGCAAGTGAATTTAACATATGCTTAAATACCGCAATTAATATATTCAATAAAGAAAGCAGTAAAAACACACGGTATGATCATGGAGAAGCCCAACTGGGAAAAACTCTGAGCACTTTGCTAGTCAATCCATTATAAATTATTTAGACACTTACAGTCTACCAGACTAGATGACGACACATACTATCTGATCTTCGGACTGAAGTTCTTACAGCTCTCTTGGAAAATGTGCTCCCCTACACCAATCCTTAGCTGCAATTTTCAAAGCTCTCCTGGAATCTGCTATCCCGTAGCACTCCTAGCCTTGCAGAATCATCTATCTAATGTGGATCACGAAGAACACCCGATTTTTCACTGACTGGAACTCCAGTCAACTTCCTTCGATCTTCAGCAACTCTGACAGATGCGGATGAAAGAACGGTTTGGTATTTGGATTATGAAAGTGATGTTTTTCTCACCAAAACAATCTTGAGGACGAAGTTTGAAAGAATAAATATATAGGAATTCTCTCTGATAAAGCTCTCTTAATGATCAATCTTGTCAAATCACGTTCAGATGTGTTTTGATATTTATAGGTAGTTTAGGAAAGTAATGGGCTGGGAAAAAAGCCTTTAAATTGCGAAATAAAACTTTTTCGGACAACACTGTCACTCGAGCGAGGGCTCAGTGACAATCGAGCGACAAGTTATAACTTGAACGAAGACAGGGCGACAGTCGAGCGACGGGGGTTCTATTTTTGACGTTTGAGCCAATCCATCGCGATAGTCTAGCGAAAATCTACATCATTTTTCTTTTTTTTTTCATTCTCGAACCCTAGACCCAAAATATCACACCGTACCCTAATTGTACATTGCTCCATGACTTTTTACAACATATTAACTCTAGTCATTTTTGTTCACAGAATAGCCAAATACATTAAATACTTAACAAACTCTCCCTTTGCCATTTTGTGACAAAACCACAATATAAGTCAATGTAGTAGTAAAATAGATTACAGACTCAAAACACAACAGACACAATCAATAACTGTCTTGAACGTATTCTGCATTTCATTCTTCAATGTCCGTTTCCTGAAATAGACAATTCAAATACCCAGTGTAAAATGTATGTGAAACAGTGATTTAAGCAGTTAATAATTCATAGTACAATTTTTCAGTTTCATATCATATGCTAAATTAAGACATAGTACAATTGCAACCCAACATACCAAAATGAAATATTGATACTATTAAAACATTAAAACTTAATTTAGCAAAAATCAAAAGTTTTAGATACATTAAGTAGATAGAAATATGTACAACATGTTAAAACAAAAATATCTACTCCGGACTCCAAAACTACAAGCCTATCTACTCTCATTTTTTGTCACAAAATGACAAGAGGAAACCTAGCAACTAAGTAGCATCACCAGCATCATCAGAATCTGTCCTGTCCTCGAAAGCTGCATCATCATCCCAGTGGCGATGAATCTATCGAAGTCTACGCTGAATATATCCAACAGCACCCCGAAGTGTAGTAAACTCGGTAGTGTGTCTATCAACTGTAGCCCACAGCTGTGTAATCTCTGCCATATGTTATTGTCGATATGTAGGACGATTGACCTTATGCTGTCGGTAGGCCTCGATCCTATGTCATGCTTTCCTTCAGGTTTAGGATAACCAATCTCACGAGCTTTATTAATGACCAGGACGAACGTGCTCTTGGATGTACTAGCAGAGCATCATCGTTATGAACGTAACCCAGACCATGCCTATTACCTGCAGGCTTGTTCATCCCCAGCAGATTATCCAGCTTTGCGAGCTACTCATAAAGGATTGGAGTTGAGCGTTAGATTTATCAAGATCACTCGCTAATGATTTAACTTTAGATTCCAAGTTTTCATTAACCAGCTTCATCTCACTTAAATTTTTGTTCGAGTCCTGAAGGTCACCTGATAGTTTTTCTTTTTGACGTTCAAGCTCATTAACCTTTTTTAAGATAGCTTTATTGACTTTCTTAATTTTGAAACTCTCTTCAAACAGTTCACGATAAGACTCGTGAATGTCGGTCTCATCCTCAGACTCTTCTTCAGATTGTTCACTCTCATCCTCCCTTTCAACTTTCTCAATCTCACGGTTAGATTCTATTGTAGCAATCGAGATGAAGGTCATGAAATTTTGTTCATCCTCACCACCAGATGTCTCATTCTGAGAACTGGAATCTGACTCCTCATCACTCATGGTCATAGCTAAAGCTTTATATCATTCTTTACCCGAACTCCTCTTCAGATTAGGACATTCACTCCTACTGTGATCATACCCCTTGCACTCGTGGCATTGAACATATTGAGATTTCTTAATGGGAGTTCTAGATGTGTTTTTCTCACGTCTGTCTCTTGAGAGTTTATTAGGGACATCACTTTTTTGCTCCTGGGGCTTTCTCATATTCCTCATCACCTTTTGAATTTTTTTTGCCGAAATAAGTTATTTCGTCGTCCCTTAGAGTCTCAGTATTAGTGAACGTGCTCTCATCTTCTATAATGGTGTTAATGGCGATGGATTTAACCTTTTTAGGTTGAGAGACGGTGAGTTCATAAGTTTGAAGTGATCCTACGAGTTGTTCAATCTTAATAGCGTCTAAGTCCTTATTTTCTTCTATCGCAATAACCTTAGGTCTAAACCTCTCGGGCAGAGATCTAAGGACTTTTCTAACAATTTTGGATTCGGGGATCTTTTCACCTAAGTTAAAGCTAGAGTTGACTATGTCATTTAACTTTACATATAATTCATCGAATGATTCATCGTCCTCCATTCTAATCTCTTCAAACTTAGTGGTTAACATTTGCAATTTCAAATTTTTAACCATTTTAGTTCCCTCCTGTATGGTTTCTAAAATATCCTAAACTTTATTGACAGTTTCACACATCGAGACTCTCCTAAATTCTTAGCAGACACAGTTATGAATTGGGCATGAAGGCCCTTGCTATTTCAATTATACTCATCTTAGTTCGTTTTAATCCATTGTGAGATATCAGTGGATGTGACTACACCAGTAACAGTTGTTGAATGTACCCACCCATTTTGAAAGCTAATCCAAATACGTTCATCCAAAACCTTAAGGAAAGCTCTTGTCCAAACTTTCTAGTATACATAATTGCTTCCGTCATAGAACGGAGACACGAACAGTGACTGACTCATCTAGAATATATAAAAAGGGTCAGGAATCGATTTAAGGCTCTAATACCAATTGTAAATTTATATAGTTAGACCCTAACAATACCTAGAGGGAGGTGAATAGGTATATTATGTGGAATTAAAAACATGTCACCAATTAATTATCTCTATATGATTAAGCATGTAAGTCAATTTAACAAATGTTTAAATACTGCAATTAATATAAGCAATAAAAGATCACGGAGAAACCAAACTGGAAAAAACTCTTGGCATTTTGCCAGTCAATCCACTATAAAGGATTCAGACACTTATAGCCTACCAGACTAGACGACGACACATACTATCTGATCTCAAGACTTAAGTTCTTACAGCTCTCTTGGAAATTGTGCTCCCCTGCACCAATCATTAGCTGTAATTTTCAAAGCTTTCCTAGAATCTGCTTACCTACAGCACTCCTAGCCTTGCGGAATCATCGATATCCTGTAGAGTTCTTCACCGACTGGAACTCCAGTCAACTTCCCTCGAGCTTCTGCAACTCTAACATATGCGGAGGAAGAACGGTTTGGTTATTGGATTATGAAAGTGATGCTTTTCTCACCAAAAAAATCTCACAGGATGAAAGTAGGAATATGTAGGAATTATCTTTGATGAAGTTCTCTCAATGATCAATCTTGTCAAATCACGTTCAGATGTGTTTTAGTATTTATAGATAGGTTAGGAAAGTAGTGGACCAGGAAAAAAGTCTTTAACTCGCGAAATAAAACTTTTTCGGACAACACTGTCGCTCGATCGAGGGCTCAGCAACAGTCGAGTGACAGGCTATCGCTCGAGCGAAAGCAGTGGCACAATCGAGCGACAGAGGTTCTATTTTTAACGCTCAAGTCAATCCATGGCGACAGTCTAGCGAAAATCTGCGTCATTTTTCCTTCTTTTCCATTCTCGAACCCTAAACCTAAAATATCACACATTATCCTAATTGTACATTACTCCTTGACTTTTTACAACATATCAACTCTAATAATTTTTGTTCACAGAATAGCCAATTACATTAAATACCTAACACTTTTCAACCAAAACACCAATTTCCAATTGAATTAGGTCAAAATTCAACACCATTAATGTGTGTCACATGTAGATTTAATTAAGTTTTATTCATATTATATAGCCCTGTTTGTTTTGGATTAAAATCAGATTTTAATCTAAATCAAAGTCAAACAATCAATATTAACTACATCTTTCATGACTCTCACAACTTTTCAACCACACATTTCAAAAATTTCTATCACTATCTACTAAAAATCTAATTTTAATTTCCACCAAACACTCTCGTATATAAATGAGTAGTTGTGAGAAAATTTGGAGACATTTGCCAATTCTCATATCATATTTTACTACCTCATTTATTCTAAATCATTATATATGAAGAATTATTTATCCGCATTTAATTATATGATCTTGTTGATGTTCATTGTTCATCTAGATTAGCATACTAAAGCACCTAAATTCTTACAATAGACCTATTTTCTTTAGCAGCAACTACCGCTAAACTTAACATTGATTTAATTTAGTTGTTTGTGAACTTCTACTTCTAAATTTGTTTACTATATTTCTTTTGACATCATATCTACACACACATTGTCTGCTTTGGAAAAAATACGATTTGGTAGGGAATTAAAATAGCGATTCAACTAAATCGATATGCAAACAAGTAAGGCTATACACACACTTTTAAAATATAAATCACACTAAAAACGTGTAAACAATTAGCTGAGAGAAATGAGTACTTTGGGGGGGAGAGGGGATGGGCGGAATCGGCCATACCAAATTTACATTGTGAGGATTTGCAGTTGATATTAAGAAACTACTCAACGACACCTACAAAATGGACACATTTATTAAATTAATTCAATTTTTTTTACTTCAACATCGCTAATGCACAAGTTAGATTTATTTATCCCAATGCTTTATTATTATTATTATTATTATTATTATTATTATTATTATTATTATTTAATACTATGCAATCATATTCTTATGTTTGTATTTGCCGCGTGAAGTCGATTGCAACAACTTGCTTGGTCCTAGCATCCATTATTTAGTCATTTAAAAAATGAATTTCCTCAAATTTCTTGACTTCAAACATGGTCACAAAATATACCATGTATTAAACGTGTATGAAGCATCTTAGCCTGGTACATTTTCCCCTACTTCCTTCAAACTGCCCAAGAACAATAACTAGTTACTCATGGATTCTTTAACACAACCTACACTTCCCATAATAGACTTCACTAAGAATGACTTACAACCAGGTTCACGTTCTTGGCTTTCTTTAAGCAAAGATGTCGTCCGTGCACTCGAAGACTATGGTTGTTTCATTGTGATTTACAGCGAAGTCTCTTCAGAACTACACCAAGCGATTTTTCGTGCAGCCGAAGAACTATTTGATCTACCAAAAGAAATAAAAGTTCTAAACACTTCAGATACACCCTCCCATGGCTACGTAGGGCAAGAGCCTGTTATTCCTTTATACGAAGGTTTGGGCATTGAAAATGCGACGACTCTTGAAGGAGTTCAAAGATTCACCAATCTCTTATGGCCCTCTGGAAATGAGCGTTTTCGGTATAATCAATAACCTTTTTGTATTTCATATTTGTTCTTCCAAATTACAAGTCACTCGTGTTTGTTTCTTTTGAAAATAAGACTTAAATGATAACGTGATAGCTAAGATGACTCGATCACAATCCATAACTTGTACAATTTCTTTTGGATGATCGACTAGGGAAACTGTTCTAGCATATTCAAATATTGTGGCCGGATTAGATCAAGCGGTAATGAGGATGGTGGCAGAGAGTTATGGTATAGAGGAGGAGTATGAATCACTTCTTGGATCGATCTCGTACCTTCTTCGACTGATAAAATACCGAGGACCCGAAATAAATGGAACGAATTTGGGTATTGTCCCTCACACGGACAAGAGCTTCATGTCCATTCTCCATCAGCATCAAGTGAAGGGCTTGGAGATTAAGACAAAGGATGATGAATGGATGGCTATTGATCCCTATCCTTCTTCATTCGTTGTCATGGCGGGCGATGCTTTTATGGTATTCTCACCTAAACTTCTCTGCAATATTTTCTTTTACACTACACAGACATCATATTAAGGCAGACAATGGCCCTCGAATCAAGTTTCACCGCCATAAATCTATAAAGGTTATGAGCATAAATTAATTATTTTTTATGTTTTGTGATGGCGTAGGCATGGACTAATGGCAGAATAGAACCTGCGTATCATCGAGTGATAATGAACGGGAATGAAGAAAGATATTCACTGGGCTTTTTTTCATTCATAAGGGATTTCACCATACAAGTGGCAGATGAACTAGTTGATGATGAACACCCACTACAGTTTAAACCATTTGATCACTATAAGTATATTCATTTCTACTATACTGAAGAGGGAAAGAGATCAAAATGTCCCATCAAGGCTTATTGTGGAGTTTAATATTTTCTCCTTTGTGTCATATAAGATGATTTATCTAGGCATCTAAAGTGTAATTTTATTTTCTGTTATATGTGGATGATCGTATGTGTGTATGCGTCAAGTATATATATTATAAGTTTAATCAAGTAGAATTAGAACTTTTCTCTATCCACATTCAATCAACTCTGTTCTTCTGGGTGCTTAAATTTTTCCATCGACATATAAATATTTCAATTTAGAATGTATAGAGAATTATATGTAAACTTAGGTTGTATAATAAAATACAAAATTTACTGAAAAAATGAATCAGACTTTGCTATCAATGCCGTAAAATACAAAACTTTGAGCACCAAGTTTGTGATTGATATTAAAAATTGTAGCGTACAAGAAATTTAAACCATGAAGCATGTCGCAGAATGAGTATCAGCTCACTGTTTCTGCATTAAGAAGCTTCATGATAATAGCTGACACGACCCGTCCCAAATTACCCTAATGGACCTGAACGTGTCGTGCGCCGATGATAGATACCAACTAAGTGCTGGACCCACCATCAAAGCACTATGAACTGCTAAAACTGTGACACAATTTTATAAAACTTTTGACAGAGTTTCCCCTATAATATAGACTAAAACCACCTGAAAAATAACTAATATTTTTAACCCAGTACATATAATTTTAAACAGGGTGTATCAGCCCTCAAAACTTAAACTATTCAA
>CAIGRN010018885.1:0-11789 GCA_903798345.1 Fraxinus anomala
TCAATTTGATATTTTCCCAAAGTGTGGTTAAATGATCTCAAAAATAATAAGGATATATCACAAAGGATGGATGTGTTTTTGGATCTCTAAAGAATGATATGAAGCAAGAGAATAATAATCAACCACACAACAATTCGTGCATAGGCTGGGGTATTTATAGGAAATGGTAATCAAGTTCAAAACAGCAATTAGAATTTTTTGGATTGACCTGTCGCTCGACCGAGAAGCCAGTGACAGGTGAGTGATGCACCATCGCTCGAGCGAGAGCTCAGCGACAGGTATTCTGTTTTTATCGCTCAAGCAGTGTCTAGGCGATAGGATAGCAAAAATGCGACACCGTTTTTCTCTTCTTTTTATGCTCAAACCCTAGACCTCATAACCCAACTTGTACAAATTGTACTCTAGGTCCTTAATTTTTACAATAAATTACAAATTAGTCATTTTGTCCACAGAATCGCCAACACTAAAAACCTAACACTAACCAATCAACGTTGCTGAAGATTTCGTGAACCTTAGAAAATGTCTCAACTGGAAGTCCATCCTTATCTTCTAAGAAGGAAAAATCTACAAGAACTACAGAAGCAATAGTATCCATTTCCGAGAAAAGAACCTTAAACAAAATAATAATATGCATGAATAATGCTAATGTACTGTTGAGTGAAAGAACTAAAAATTGGCCACTTCAGAACATAGGTAGTGAAACAAACCTCTGCTCTGAAGTCCCTCGAAAATTGATCATTTGCATCCTACAATATGTCAATTTCATCTCGATTGAGCATTAAGATATTTGACCTAATAAAAGCCGTGTTAAATGTAATGTGCATTTTCGTGCACTTATTCAAGCCATATTACTAAGTTTTTGTGTCGTTTTAGTATTAAATTTTACTTAACTTGAGTTAATTTTATCTTGTTTCAGTTTTGGACCCGTTTCTAAGTAATTGGAAAAGAAAAATAATCAATTGGCCAATGAATAGAAGTTTGGAGACTAATATGCAATTGAATAAAAGTTAAAGGACCAAAAACCAAAATAATTTAACGTGGAGAATCAAGATGGAAGAAAGAATGAAGAAAATGACTAAAATAAAAATTCTAATTTTTTTTATAACATTGGCAGCCGTCCAATTATATAGGTCGAACAGCCGCCGGACTCTTAATTTCAATTACAGGGGTTGTCTGGTATGTTTGGGTAGCTGCCCATTTTCTTCTGGGCGCCCGCCCAAGCCAAGTCAACCAAAAAAAATTTGTTTCCTCCAGAATTCAATTCCATCAAGGAAACTTCCGTTTGGACCATGATATGTACGATTTTTAGAGAATTTTTGGGACTATTTAGAGAGATTATAAATACTAACTCTCAAAACATAATTAGGGTGGAAAATTAATTGTAAAAGGAGGCAAGAAACACATCAAGATTCAATTTCAAAACCTTCAAGATTGAATTCAAGAATTTTCGGGTGATGAACATCTTTTATATCTTTTACTTTCTTCCTCACAATATGTTAGACTAGATTTCGTTGTGTTAGGAGAACGATGAACCTTATAATATGAGTTTTTTATCTTTAATTTTACATATTTGACATTGAAAACACATTTTTTTGGATTTTGAATGATTTACATGATTATCTTTTCTCTAAATTATTGTGTACGGTAGTTACATGAATTTGGTAGCTTTTTTTATGCATTCGAAAGAAGGAAAATAAGCTTGACATAGTGTAAATCATCATAGAAATATAGTCGGGTCATATATGAGAGTATGTTTAATATTACTTGAGAGAGATTGTTAAATAAAATNATAGGAACATTGATTCTTCAAAATTCAATCGTGTTGCTAAAGTGTAAAATTAAGGTTAAAAATGATTATTACGTGAAAATTCGAGATCCTAGTGCGCTTGTCATCTATTAGAATACATTAACTTACATTTAACATTATTTACGTTTATTTTAGTTAATTTAGTCACAATTACATAAGTAAACCAATTTAGATATAATTTAATCATAAACACACACATCACTTTATTATTGTTTCGATTAAAGTCGTGAGAATTAATATTGAACTAAATCAATATCAGTGGAACGATGCTTGGACTTAAATCCACTTTCTTACTTGTTAACGAATCTTACACTTGCGGTGATTTTAATTCAAAAAAATATTTTCGTGAACAAGTTTTTGCGTCGTTATGGGGATTGCATTCGAGTTTAATTTCATTTATTGTGGCATTAATTCGAACTTCTACTTGTATTCTTGTATTTTTATTTATTTATATTTCTATTTTAGTTTTTTTCATGATATAAAAAAAGATTTTAAAAAATAGCAGGATAAAAGATGGATGTGATTGATTTCAACAAAATGCTCGTACGTAACTTCTTCATAATTAAAAGGACAATTATATTACCACTAAGAATTTTATTAATCACACCATAATTTTAAGCATTTTTTATTTACTTAAATAGTTTTAAGTAAAATTACATAATGGGGTTTCAATATGCCCTTGTTTAGCCCCCATTAAATTATAATTTATTTTTTTCCTCTCTGATTTTTGTTCATAATGAAATCTAATCTGCATTATGTTGAGAAAAATTGTCATGTTATAGTTGCATGTGTAGGCTCTGATAATTTGAATTGTTCTACCATCTTGAAAGAAGCCACTTTCTTTAGTCTCTAACGAAGTGAGAAATATAATTCTAGCAGGTATTGCTCCAGTAACGACTGTGCTGAAACCTCTATATAAACCCGGAATCCCATCTGTATTTAGTAGAGCCTTGATGACGGAAAATGCATTTCTTTCTATAGTTATTATTATAAAAATAGTCAATTTAAGTTCCTTCCCACTAAAAATAAACATTAATTCTATAAAATAATAATTATTTCATAAAAGAAAAATACGTAATGGCTAAAAGGTTGAATTAATATGTTCACCTTGGTACTAAATTTATGTTTTACATTCACGTCATTAGTACATAACATTCATATATTTTGCAAGGCTAACTCTTTAAAGATTTATGTTGTGTAAAATTCATGATATTTTATAATAACATTAATTCATCCATTAATATTTTTTTCTAACGTCATTAAAATTATTGGTCTACTTTGAACCTACTGAAGTAAGAAAATTGTGGAACATATATTTTGAAGACTTGACAAAAGATTAAAGAAGAAATGTCGAATAATTATTAGAATATTACATGCAATGATCTTTGCGAAATATACAGTTTTCCTCCAAATTATGGGAAAGACTATTAATGCATATGACTTGCATCAACTTATTGATACTTTTCACAGTAACAATGAACCCAATACAAAAGGGAATTTTAGATAAACGCTCTATCGAAGTTTTAAATGTTGATATTCAAGCAGCATCATATCTAAATTCAAATTAATAACATGTTCTTACTGTTATTCTCGAAATAATGAACATTGAAAACAGATGTATGTTTTTTGTTGATGGACCTGAGGTGGAGAAAAAAAACTTTTTATATCATATTTTACTGGCAAGGGTTTGATCTTAGAAGATGATAACATTTGCGACAACAACTTCAGGTGTAGCAACATCAATAATGCCAAGAGGTAGAACCGCCATTCAAGATTCAGTATTCCACTACAGACTACTGAATCAACAATGTGTAGTATATCAAAGTAAAGTACTACATCAAAATTGATTCGACACGCAAAGCTCATAATATGGGATGAAGCACAAATGACCAACAAAAACACAATGGAAATCATTGATAGGATTTTAAGAGATATCTTGAACAATTCAGAGATACATAGAATCTTTGCTTTAAACTAGCTAGATTGTTTCATTTCTTCATGAACTAAATTTTTACTGCCGTATGGCATCCCAAAACAAGACTCCAACCAGCACAAAAGTTAGATTTCTTGTTTTATCACATTATGTATTATCACGTTGAAGGACAACTCAAAAGTGAAGGTAGAATATTAAAGAAGCCAAGAACAAGCAATGGCCTCATTTTATTCCAAAACCAACTTCATTCATATCATTCCACACCCCGCAAGATTTTTCCATAATATCCTGGAGCCTATTTTAGGTTATATAATATTGCAATCTATGGGAGGCAAGGAAATTAAAGCAAAGGGAGTGTGGGATAGCACCCATTCAACAAGCGTCGCAACACCAAACCCAGTTGCGCTTTTATTCTTATCATTCCAAACTGGGCCTGCCATGTCAATATGCATCCATTGGACCTTCTCATCAACAAACTGCAGTAAAAATAATTTCATGTCAGATACCTCAACTACTACACACTACAAATCATTTAAAATGAAACATAAAAGATATTGGATTAAAGAATTAAAGTAGCATGTAATGCCAATGCTTATTCTTATATGCAGGGGTAATAAATCACATTCAACATATGTTTATAGAGGCTAGAACAGGGCGCATTTAGAGGCACAAAATAAAGCCAGAATACATGAGTGAAACCTGAGCTCACCATGATCTTTCCACACAAGTTACACTTATTTTAGTTTAGAATAGTTGAATTTAGAGTAGAGGAGGTTATTTCAGAAAATGACCTTAGTACTTGTGTGATTTGAGATGAATAATTAAACAAGGCCACGACTTCGAAATAATGTATTTGAAGTTGGAAATAAGTGATACCTTTTGTAACTAACGATTAAAGTACTCATTTCGACCAATCTCAACTCACACCAGGAGAGTTGGTTATATGAATATCCTTTTCCTTGATCCAAGAAACGGCCCATCTATTATTGGATGAACAGTAATATGCGGCAATAGTTTGGGAGGTTCAGATTTCAGAGGCTTCAATATAAATCTTGCCATATTCAGTTACCATTTCTACATTGTAACACGTAGGTTTCATCCAAAATCGTAGTAAATTCAGCTCCAATCTATTTTCCTTTCCATCTCAGTGATGGAGATCTTGTTGCAAACTAGTAAGTTTGTTACATTAGATTACATTGGGCAATTTTTGTGGAGGACTAGTGTGGTCCAACTATGATGAGGGGGTTACTGCTTGGATCAAGTTGTACAGGACATTGAAAAGAGCAAGGGCAGTCCATTCAGCAATTTATGGAAAGCTCTGCTGCCTTGTGATCCTGGTTTGGACTTCGGATAAATGTGAACAGATTATGGCGAAAGTAAGTGGTAATCTTGATGATTTACTGTTTCCACAGTGATCGAATAAAAAAGCTCAAAAAAATGGGGTTTCTTGCAGTGGCCTGAGTGGTGATAGAGTGCAGATCTAAATTGATCCCATGATCCATATCATTAAAGGGAGGCTTAGTGAAGGGGCAATGTGAGGAATAACAAAAGCCTTACCTGCTTCAAGAAAAGGGCAGCACTTATAGCACCACCTTGACGACCACCAGTGTTCACCATGTCAGCCACTCCTGATTTCATGGATTCCCAATAACTTTCCTCCATGGGCAACCTCCAAAGTTTCTCCCCAGCGATCTCTGAGGCTGCAAGTACCTCTTCTGCCAGGTCATCACTGGGTGTAAAAACACCTGATTTCCACACCCCAAAAAAATATATCTTTGCAATGAATCTCTTTGTTCAAACATTTCAAGGATTTTAACTTCGCAGAAAGAAGTACATATGAAGTAGTTCTTAAAGAAAACACGTAAATAGAGTACATATTCTCATCCCTCCACATATCTGCTTCAAGATTCATTCTTCGTTGTCCTAATATATCACAATGCAATTCTATATTGTTGGAATCTTTGACATTATTTTCATATCACAAATTTAATGAAAAATACAAAACTAAGTTTGTTAAACCACATACCCGCAATAGAGGGTCCAAGAGCAACTACACAGGCCCCAGTCAATGTAGCCAGATCAACTATCTGCATGCAACTAAAAGTTCGTTACAAACCCAAAAGTTCATGCATCTTCCACTAAAAACATATACTTCAAGGTTCTCATTCTATAATAGGAACATACGGAAACAGAATACACAAACAGTTGAAAAAAGAGTAATTTTTTTGCATTCCCCAAAGATAGAACATAAATGCAAAGAATATGTATACACTGGAGGATTAGGTAATTTTATAAATTATGTAATTTGAGGTTCTCATTCCAGAATGGAAACATGGCTCCGGAGTATATGGATAAGTGAAAAGAGAATAAAATACTTGGTGTTCCCGAAAGACTGAGATTCAAAGAAAATGCTGATAAATGTACCTTCGCCACACCTTGATTACAAGCATATACCAAAGCATCTGCAAGTGTAAGTCTTCCTTCAGCATCAGTATTATTTACCTACAGTTAAACAAAAATATGGTCTTAAATAAAAATTTGTGATAAAATGGAGAGTAACACCCAGACTAATCAATCTTATGAAATAGGATGATCAAATAGTTATTTCATATAGTAAAGATAGTTGTTGGAATTTCTTCAGGTAGAGAAGAGAATTGTTTCCAGTAAGTCAACGGTGAACTATGATACAAGACAAAGTTAAAAGTAAAGTTTGATACTTATTGTAGGATGGAGAACAATTGAATTTTTGGCTTAGAGTTTGAGACTAGAGTTGAGTATCATGTCTAGGAGAGTCAAAGTCGTTTCCAGACTAAATGATCAAATTTGAAATAAACTTTCTGAAAGGCATGCAATTAAAACCAAAATATGCACAATAATGACGTGAATTATATGTCCAGTGCATCGTTCTTGTAGTTGATCAAGTGTTACTATTAAAGGACTTTTATACATATGGGCAACTATTACAGTGAAGGGTGAAAAGATCAGATTCAATCCTTGCTTATAATCTAGCTTCTAAGCGTATCATTGCTAGGGACATTGGATGCAGGCATTAGAAGTTTCTACGGTTTACATTTCTTTCCAAAAAGTTGCATTTCGATTTCCGCTGTTACATCAAGTGTTTTCGTGAACAATAACCTCACTTTAAGTATTCAAAACTAATTAACATGCAAACTAATCAAAGCTATTCAAAGGACACGTCTTTTAACACCTGTGCCATAGTAATTGTCCAATATGGTTAATTTAATGTGTTTAAAAGAGTCTGTATAAGCATACAGGAAAACCACATATGGAACAAAGAATCTTATCTTCAATCTTTCAACCAATCAACTCGCTTCAAATGCCATTAAATAGGAGAAATTACATTTACAAACGATAAATGTAAAGTAGAAAAGGAAAGAAACTTATTCAAATAACATGTTACAGCTTCAAAATAATAAATGCAAAGCAGATAACTGATCCATCGCCAGAGTAACTGAACAACATGCAAGAGCTCATACCGGATGACAAAATGACTCAACAACATGAAACAAAATCTCGAAACTTTCAAACAGAGGCCTAATCCAGCTACATACACTTGACTTGAGTTGGGCGAATTGTAATGAGAAGCAAGATTACGTGAAAGATTTGACCAAAAGCATGGATGTTCAAAACTAAAATATATAAAATTTAACAAAAACTTATAAGCTATCAGTATTAGTGTATGCCTTCAAGAAATAACCTCAATTGTCTTGCCATTTGATGCCGTGACAATATCTCCAGGCCTCATACCTGTTCCACTTATCATATTCTCACAAGCTGCAACAATGAAATGAACCTGCACAAACATCACCAATTATCAGGATCCTTTCTTCCAGTTTTAAACCCCTAAAAGAAGATGATTACAAGATATTTCAGAATGGAAGTAAAAGATTACGAGAACTAGATAAACAAGAAAACGAATCAAGTCAACAACACAGCACGTCGTCCCTAAAAAACAAGTGACACTAAAAAATGGTCACCTCTACTTCAACAGGCTTGATTTGACCAAGGGATTTTGCTGCACCAAACACTGCTGCTGACCCTCCCATGTCAAATTTCATGAGCTCAATGGAACAAGCTGGTCCTGTTTTGATATTGTAGCCACCACTGGAACATAAAAGAATAAAATTCAAGATTTTGCTTGATGGAAGTGTCCATGATCCCATTTCAGCCAGATTCTGAAGGGCATTCTTTTCTCTTCACAATTATATAGTAAAGAACTTTGCTACTCCATAAAAACCAGTATTCACCTGTCAAAAGTCAACCCCTTTCCAACTAAGGCTAGCTTGGTTTTGACTGCTCCACCAGGAGGCTTGTAACATAAATGGATGAAATGTGGAGGATTAGCAGATGCAGCAGCAACACCAAGATAAGAACCCATTTTCAGTTGTTTGCATTGCTCCACATCCAAAATTGTTGCAGTAAAAACATCACTGTACTCAGAAGCAATCCTCATAGCCTCTCCTGCTAATATTCCTAATAAATCCATGAAACCAAAATTAAAATAGATAAGATGAATTTTACCTTACCAAGGCAACAAAGGAAATATAGCGTTGAAACTTGAAACAGACATAAAAGAAGAGAGTTCCTGGTTTACATTAACAATTTTGCAGAATATTAACCTTTTGATGGTAATGCAAAACTCAACAGGAAAAAGATACAAGACAATTTGAAAGATTACTGACCAGGGGTGAGCACATTAGCAGGTGCATTTACAAGCTCTTTCCCAAATATTATCCCAGAACAAACAACTTCTGCAACTTTGAGTTTCGTATCTATCTCATATCCAGTTCCAAGACCAAGAATTTCCACAGATTTGAGAGTTGAATTCTTCGATTCTGACTTGAACCTATTATCTTCGTAAGTCCCCAGCACAACTCCTTTTGGATTGTAAATTGTAGAACATTCCAACATGTTCAGTTCACGCTCAGCAACAGAGTTCTTTGATGGTAAAATAAAAGTAAAGAAACAAAGAAAAAAGTACCTGTAGCTATTGCAGTGGCAGCAGCTAGTTTTGATTCTTCAGAAAGCCGATCAGAAGAAGAAAGTGTGATGGCAATTTTATTCGACTTAGTAGTCTTAGCTGATTCACCAAGAGTTTCTCCAAGATTGCGATAAGATGCAATTGCTGATGTAGTAGATCCAAGTCCAATTAGACCTATCCTTTTCGAGCCAAATCCATGAAGCCTGAGAACTATAGTCTGTCCGGTCTTTCCAGTAAAATCCTCTTCGGTTGATTCTTTTGACAACAATCCACCTAACTGTGTGTCTAGCTTAAGCATGATTGAATTCTTGAACTTCAAATTTTCATCTTTGCCCATATCCTTCTCTGTGACACCTACTGCAAGCATGTCTCCTTCCCATTCCACCAAATTAATCTCTTTTGCCTTAAATGAGATCTTCAGTTGTTGTCCAGAAGATATATATATACGCACAGGCACATGAGAAGAACACATACAAAAAAATGGCGGGAACCAAAAAGACCAAAACCATGAACTCAAAACAGAACTATAGCAAAGAAAAATCATTAAAAAAGGACGAAAAATTCAAGTTCTTAAGGTGTCCAGCTAAATAAATTGCTTAAATGTGAAATTTTTATTTCACCGCAGCAAATAAAACAATCTTGAGGGATATTAGTCGGCTTGTAGTCCGGTCCTCGATCTATCTCTGCCCCATAATACAAACACATTCACACAAGTTTTAATTTAAAAAATGAATCAAGATTTAGAAAGTCAAGGCTCACAAAGCAAGTCAAGAAGGCAACAAGAAGAGAATATATCCAATAATAGAGTTAATTGTCCCAGTGGTCACTGAACTTATGTCTGTATCTTCGATTGCTCACTGAAGTTTAAGACGCCGAGTTTTGATCACTAACGGAATTAGTGACGTGGCTAACGGAATACACATCGACGCCTCGTTACGCCGTTAATAAATTGTTACTTCTTCAATTGCTCACTAAACTTTACAAAACGTCTTCAATTGCTCACTAAACTTTGAGATGGTCGAATTTCGACCACTAAACTTATAACAATGACATTGACCTGTTGTTCCTTAAAAAATGTTTACCGCAAGCGCACAAGTCGCATAGAAGTAATGAAGTGGAAAACGAGTTAGTGCTGTCTATCCCACAAGAAATGATTACGCAATTACACAATAGTTAAATTTAATTTGAACATATTTTTTGTAGAATTTTAAGCTATTTTCATCATTTGAAAATTTTAAACTATTGTGTGTTTTCATCTTCTTCTTGTTGCTCATAAGGTATTTTCATCTTCTTCTTGTTGCTCATAATGTATCCTTGATACCAAGTAACATAAAAAACCCATAAAAAATTGCAATATTCTTGGAAAAGTGCATATTCAATGGTGTCTCGGGGTGTATGTGTCTGTGAGGAAAAAAGAGAACCTGTGGGGTTTCTATTTGACCGGGCTGAGTGAGGCCAAGGGTTTCCGGGGCTATGGAGTAAGCCATGCGCTTTGCTCTTCTGGAACAGAGGGGTGCGAATGCAAGGAAAACACCTCAGATGGGACCAGATCGTAATTTTTAAAACCTGATGAGCAACAAGAAGAAGATGAAGCGAGCAAGACTGAGAAATCAGGCGTCGAAACGTGTGCCCTTCTCGTGTATATATAGTAGATTGAGACTGACACTACTAACGTTAAAGAATTGAGCTATTTTATTTTGATAGTACGCTGTTTACGCCACTGGATTATATGCTTTGATAATACCATTTTTACCTTTATTCTGTACTTTGATGTACTCACGAAAGCAGGATACAATGGAACAATAAAATTATTTCTGCTTAAAGAAGATGCCCCGGAGACCGGAACACTAAGGTAAAGCAATTAAATATTAGAGAAGGCTTGTTTTACTTTTATATTATGCGGAAGGACACAACCAAGGAAAAGCACAAGATTTGTACAGAGAAGCATAAAAGAAGAAGAGAATAACATAAACACAATATAATATAATATTTCTTGATTTCTTCAAAGAGAAGAATGAATCTATACATAGATTTCTCTTTCAATCTTCCCCATGGTTGCAACCTTTGCATCGTGGCTTTTCGTTTTGAATTATGAATTCGAATTAACTCCAGCAAGATAATCTCGCTTGAGAAGCGTTCACTCGAGTGGAACATCTTGCCTCAACTTGAAATCTTATTTCAATGATTCCTATTTTTCCGTTTGTTCCCTACTTGTACAGACACTACATTTTTCATCTACAAGCATTCATTATGATAATTTCAATTCCTCAAACCACTTATTTAAATTCTATATGTTGAAAAATATTATCTAATAAAATGTTTGTTGAGTGTTTATAAATTATTTATAATCTATTCAGAAGAGGGTCAAATCAATTTTTATTCAATCATTTTGTGAGATCTATAAATACTACTTATTTATCCACTACTTATTTCTATCGAGCCTCATTTCATGGAAATTTTTTAAGCAATATAATTTATAAATCGATAAAAATGAGTATAAATATGTGTGATTGCAAATGAAATTTGATCAATTTATAATTAATTTGTCAACCTGAGCCTCGTAAACAAAACCATTTCCCAAACAGAATTTGTAACTTGCCACGGTCCTTATTTTGGGGCTTATAATTCGCACACACTACTTTATTGTTTTTCTCTGTCGAATTGATTTTGAGTCGAATATTGCATATTATAAGAATTCATGAGATATAAGAAATAAAATTTATTTATTAAAGAAAAAATTAAGAGATACATGGAAAATAATTAATGTTAAGTTAAATAAATGTGTGTGTGTGTGTGTATATATATATATATATAAGTATTTTTAGAGTTATAATGCCAAAATCAACGTGTTTTTATATTTATCGATGAAAATGTATACTCACAGTAACCATATCAAATAAATCCTTAATGTAACTATTCGTGAAAATTTCGCAAGTGTACGGATCGTGACAAGTAATAAAGTGGATTTGCTAAGTCTAAATACCGTCCCACAGAGACTACTATTTACTATAAATTTTTAAATCAACCTAACTTCAATTTAAATTAAA
>CAIGRN010018893.1:0-18589 GCA_903798345.1 Fraxinus anomala
TATATGAATATTAGGCTCGTTGGATGGATCGTAATTAATCATGCGTTTTCGGCTCGAGGAAAGTTGATTTGGATTAACAGAGCCCAAGTTATCGAAGTCGAAAGAATTAGCCTTAAATTATATTCTATATTTAATGAATTTAAATGTTACGAGGTTACACACGTGTAGAGTCATCAACTTGTTGTATATTATATTAGTTTCTATATTATTAGTTTTTGTATTCTGTTTGTAGATAAAGTGTGCCGCCACGTGTAAAAAAAAAAGAAAAAAAGAATGGATTGTGAAGTGTGGTTAGTTGGCATGACTTGGTCAAAGATTATCTTTTAAAGACTCTAACCACTTCCACATGTTTTCCCACTCCCACACGTTTTCTTACTGTGCACCAACTCCTTATGATCTAGGTTATTATTCGCCTATGTATCTATATGCATGATATGGTAGAAGAAACACAACAAAATATTATTGCACAGCGCACAAGCAGAGGAAGAAAAACGTGATTTTGGGATTTTCATCTTTTAAGGATTTATTTAACAAGGTAGGAAAAGAGGTGCAGTGGATTTATCCCGTTTAAATCTTTTTTTGTTCATGTTGATGAATTTTTATACTTATGAAAGTTAAATATATGATATGATATGCTATGATATGATGATATGGCCATTTCGGTACAAAAGATATGATATGATATGAGCTCTTATCGGTTTCTAAAGATATGATGACATTATGATTTTTCTGACGCATGTTCTAAAATTTTTATTCGGGATTGCACCATATTTTAAGTCATACTAAGTATTCTCATTTACTCACCATTTTTCCTACTCCTCACAGGTTAGAACGGATCGTTGGTTGGCGGGCGATGAGGTGTAATCGTAGTGCCAGGATTTATGGGACACAGTAAAATAAATCAGTGTAACGTGCCTTAAATTCCAAAATTTAGCATAAATCTTTAGTTGTTTTAATTTTATTAGACTCGTTCAATTTATTTTTTGAAATATGGGACAAATTTATTTGGTGATGTAATTTCGTACGATGGTTAGATAAATCTTAACTAGTTTTGAATACTTTTGTGTTTACGTTGTTAATTTTCTGTTTGATGTCCTTATTTTTACCCAATTTATATGTTTGCAACAGTAAAATGGGGTACACAATTTTAATGCATGTGTGTACCGTAGAAAACCTTGTCCCAAAATTTTAAATGCATGAACAGTTCCCATGCTGGTATAATATATGTGATGTATTATAATGATATTTAAAATGGAAGAATCTTGAATCTTGAGGCATGACAGAAGGGAGAGAGAATATATTCAAAAAGTTGATGTTGATATTGATTACTGCAAATGTACACAATATATATTATTGCATGTCACTTTAAATTTCTAAATGAAAATTTTGATAACGATTCGGATTTAATAGATAGAAATCAGGTCGTCACAAAAACAATAGACCAACTTCAGTGGTGTATAATGCAAAATAAAAGACACTAACCATGTCCATGCCAGCTAGAACACTTTCCAGAACTGAGTAAGTGTAGTTTGAATGTGGTGGAGAGGTGATCCTGTCAATGCCCTGCCAGTCTGAGATAACAAAACCCTGATGGCATGATTCATAAGATAGATTAGACACCACTTGACATTACCAAGAAAAAAGAAGCTAAATTTTGACTATTCTACTGATAATCATATTCTAATACCATATACAAAAACAAGCTCTGGTAGTTTGCCCGTGTCAATTAGCTGAGCTACTCACTAGTGGTTCAAGTTGTTAAAAGTTTGAATTGATTCAGCATAATAATATCAAAAGTGACAAAAGCAACAAGATAGAGAAGAACAATATCAATCAAGTTAATAGTAATAATAGTAATGTAACTCCATATGAAATATCACAGATAACATTATTATTGCAAATGTAAATCTTAGAATAAGAGCGAGTCTGTCATGGTGTTCAATGCAAAGCATACCACTTTAGGTGAAATAATACTAAGAAAAACCTTAACTAGTAATAGCACCTCTATTGAATGCAAATTAAATAAAAAAGCATGGATGTTACCACCTTTGAGACCCTACCTTGAACTCAAGTTTACCCTTTAGAAATCTAGTAATCAGTTCGTGGTTTCCGTGCATCTTTTTACCATTCCAGCTGGAGTAAGAAATCATAACTGTTGCGACGCCCTTACTAATCGAGTCATGGTAGGCAGGCATGTGAATGCTGAGCAATCCATGCGTGTCAGTCAGAGTATTGTTTTCATTTATGCCCTTGGTCGTTCCTCCATCACCAACAAAGTGCTTTGCACAAGCTGCTACCTTGTTCCTGAGAAAAAAGAGGTAAATCGGTTGCCAACAAAAGTGGAAGTCTCCAGTTCAAAGTCTAGCAAGTTATCAAGAAGCAGCTACCACGATTGAACCTTTAAAAATCAGTAAAGAATTAGATTGAGAAAATGACTACAGAAATGAAATAAAATTCTGACAATATTGATTGGAACATATTAAGAAAAATGAATACCGAGTAAGATTTCTAACCTGCTAAATTAGACAAATATTAATAGGTTTTTATCATAACAATTGACAAAGTCGGCAAGAGAGTTAGTAATACAACTAATTTACAATTAAACAAGAATAGGACTGGAGTAATTTAATGGTTAAATAAATAACAGTTATGCTCAATTTATCACAATAAATCAACAACACTTTACGCTTGCAAAACTGAATCTTATACAAATAACACTTTACGCTTGCTAAATTGAATCTTATCCATGAAGATGCTTTTATAAGATAGATTACATACTTTCCAGCAACATAAGGGACACCCTTCTCTGAACCATTTGGAATTTCACCTTGTAACCCAAGTATAATGTCTGTCATCTCTTCAACTATCTTAGGGTCCTCGCTGTAACTTTCGTAACACCGACCCCACCTCGGATCTCTGCAGACCTGCATAAGATTACCAAGCTGTAAAAAACCTCAACCTGAAACTAAAGAATAGAGCAGTATAAGGATTCAGCAGATGGTATCTCATATAATATATGTAATTACAGTCTGTAAGGTTTAGGATAAGGCAGATCTTATAATAACTTATTACTTACTGCAATGCAAGGAGCAAATGCATAAGGAATTCCGGTAGCTCTGACTTCAACAGCAGTTGCATCACCAATCCTTCGCAAAAGTTCAGGGTCCCTGATGCAGTGGACAGAATCAAGTTAAGCACACTGTTCCAGATCTAGAAGATATCTGAAGGAAAAGTTAACAAATAATCTTCCTCCTGACAACTAGAAATATTAACCAAAGGTTATGCAACTCAATTACGAAATCAAAAATATAGTTCCTTGCTATATAGAGGTTTTTGGATATAAAATGCTCCACATACATGGAAAAACTATCCCACTCATTTTGTTAGGAGAGTTTGGGAGAAGAGTTTGCCAGATTCTACTTTAAAAACTGTGTTTCTTTTAATTATAAAAGCATGCAACAGTAACAAGCAGCTAGCAATGACACCCAAATTGCTTGTCAGTTAACAAATTGAAAGGGTGTCTTTTGAAACTTTCGATGCATGATATGAGAAAAGATTGCTAATTTAAATTTTTGAAGACAAATATAAATTCTGTGCCAGATAAAAGGAACACTGTACCAAGAAGTATTACGTAGTGGGTGTGATATTACTTGCCTGGCAGCCCCAAGCCCAATATTATGTGGGAATATGGTGGCATTATAGACATTGTTGTGTCCATGAACAGCATCAATCCCATAAATCATAGGAATCCCTAGACGTGTAGATAAAGACCCCCTCTGGAAGTGATTCACCATGTTAACCCAGTCTGCAGCGGTAGCATGTGGAAGAGGTGTACTTCCACCACCGCTTAATACGCTCCCTACGTAAAAGTCCTTTCATAAGAAGCCTAATCTTAATTATCCTTTTACGTTTAATAGACACTGCTAAAAGACAATCATATCCCTGCAGTCTTATTCTTACGACAAGACAAATAGGTTGTTATAAACTATAATCGACAAGACACACACATTTGATGAATAGTATCAAAACATGTTTGATATTATGAAAGTAATATCACAAGAACATGCCTCATTCATTCAAATTAGAGACAACTGGAATCTGCACAAACTTGTAGGTAGCCATACTTTCTTTGTCCACTTAATGGGCAAAAATATGAAATTGTGAACCTTATTTCCATTTCTTACATTGTAATATATAACCAACTACAAAATGTGCATGTAAGCAAAATGTAGGTTCTTTTCAAGTTTATATAGAATATATTTACAAAGTCACAAGGTGCCAATATGATACTCAGTTCTTTAGACAAAGAGCTAAAACAAAATAAAGACAAACGAGTGGAAGTTAGATTGAAAGGCTCTATCTGTCAGTTCTTAATGAAGTTTTTTTGGCGACAACTTCTACAAAGATGAAGCCTAGTGCATATAATCCAACCTTGTGTTACTTTGTAATTTGAACTACTACAAGAAATCGTTATTAATATCTTTTAACATATTAGGTTTGTCAAACTCCAAGTCAGGTTAACAAAAAGAAAATTGTCATAATTTCTTTTAATCTTCCCATATTAGGACTTCCCATCCAACCTTTTAAGGTTAATACCAACAATATTTCCAAGGCAAAAATGGAATACACACCAGTTTGCTACCAGCCTGAGAAAGCTACCATTTCAAGTGGATAACTATAGAACACGGAAACTACACTTTGTTAGTTGTGTATCATACATTGCCCTGACTAGGACAGAAACCGCACCTGCATTATCAATTGGTTTCCAGAATTACATAACAATTGCTAGTTTGCTGCAGTACATCCGTCATTTCTTAAGTTGTCTTTTCATCAGAGGAGTTGAACTCTAGGTATTTGAAATTATTTATTCATCAAAACAATACCCGTAGTTCAAACATGCAAGATAATGTTCTACAAAATTTCATTTGGCTAAGCAAAGAATTTTTTATGTATAAATAAAAAAGCAACTTCAAGAACCTATCCAACTGTCAAAAAATATGCAAGTCTCATTTCCAATCCCAGTTTGAGTCCCGCAAATCACACTGAGTTTTCTAAGCAACATCTACCCGCATAATAAAAGCAAAACCCACATTTAACCCCGACCTCATCAGTGCCTAAGTTGAGACAACATACACACAGATTCGCGCAAAAACCAAATGCAGCAGTCTCATTTATCTTAGAGACGTTGGTCCATCAAAGGTAGAAAAAGGAAACGAGAAAACGATCTTAAACGCCACATTTATATTAGAAAATAAATTTATGTTCAAATACATGTAAAACACCCAATTAGTTACTGTTTATACTGACATTACCAAGGTTGTAATTCTTCATGATATCGGCAGTGGCAACAGTCCTATCAATTTGAGCCATCTGTCCAATCTTTTCTTCCAATGTCATTCTACCAAGTAGATCTTTCACCCTGACTCCAATTGGCTGTTTCGCATCCTTGTACATCATATACTCCTCGACCTCCCCCATAGTTCTTCCGCAACCCCACCACAAAACCATAATCCCCACACACACAATCCAAACTCTTCCAAACATCATACTATCAACTTCACTGCAAGAACAGCAGCAGTACAGGTATCAAGTTAAATCTTTAATGGGTGCCCACAAAAATGAAATAACTGGTAAAATGGTGATTGGACAGTGGAGAATTGAGATGCATTTATATAGTGTGTATTTTTCCTTCTCTGGGCAGTAGTGGTAAAGGCGAGTGGGTCTGTTAGATTCTGTGAGAACGTGGTCGGGCGATTTGTATGTGACATTTATACCCTTTATATTTCCGTAAATATTTACAGCCTATTTGGTAGCCATTAATTTCACGTTTTAATGAAAAATATACACGTTGCACTAGTAAAATGAACACTGATCCAGCACCAATATTTGAAAAATGAATGGCAGCAGTCTTTTTTTTTTTTTGTTTGAAATGTCAAATTGTCCAATTTATAAAAATTGTTTCCAAACAAATTAGGGCATTATGTTCTTTTTCACCAAATTTTTTAATTGAATGCTGATAACACAGTCAAACATTGCCCCCAAAATGGGGCATGTTCACTGTAAAACGATGGAATTATTAATTTTTATTCTCGAAAAATGGCGATATGTATCATATTCTTTAATTATTATGCCCATATTTGCTTTCTATTATTTGAACTCTTTTTTTTTTACCTACTTATTTTTAGTTATAAATTCACATAATAAAATATTTTGTAGGTAAATTCAATTTTTTTAATATATTTTTAATCATAAAATCTCCAAAAATTTATTACTCAAAATAATATTTTTCTAAAAAAAAAAAAAAGCCATCACACGGGGCTATTTTTCTCTTTAATTACCAATTCTTTTAAATCTAATATAAGTTATGTACTACAAGGTTTTTCAAGTTGAAAAGATGAAGGAATAAAGTGTTAAAAAAAAAAGAAAAGTAACCCTTTATAAAAAGTAATATTCACACGTCTTCGTAAATCATGTATAGTTACTATTCATTCTCCGGTCATTTAATTAATTTTACGTAAAGATGTAAAGTGTATTGAGTCGTATTTAACATGTTGATTAAAAATCATAAATCAGACATTAATTGTAATAAAAAATTTCAACTTTTGAATTTATGCCCCATGGCATTCTTATATTTAACGTTAAATTAAATAGCACATATTGTTGTATCCGATGATAGTTTCTATCGAAATACAATATAAATGTTCTTTGAAATGAGTGATAAATATTTTATTGATCTTTTATATTTATTGTTTTTTTTTCTACTTTAAAATGTGATGGAAAAATACATATTTTTATATCATCTTAACAATTCTTTATTTTATTTTATGAAACTGTTGTCAGAAACAATATGTGTTAATTTATAAGTTGAAGATAATGATGTGACATTGAAGATATAAGCGTAAAAATGAACAAAGATTAAAATTCGTCATTACAATTAAAACTTAGTGCAATTAAATAAAAAGGGGTGGGGTACTGTGGACTTATTATGGTTAATGAGTGATGCAAAAGTGACTAAAATTACTGAAATACCCTCTTAAATTATTTTTGAAATTATTAAGTATCTCAATCAAAAGATGTACAGTTGAATCAACAATATTTTATTTGAAACTTTAGTAGATGTTGCCATAATTAAATAAAGATACGAGTCCAAACGTGAAAAACATTAAAGTAATATGAGTAGTAAGTAGTACTCAAATCAAATGAAAAATATTTAAAAGTCAAAATTCAAAAACTTATCCAAAATATTCTCAAATAATAATAAAAAACGAGAATACCCACCTTGAATTGTCGTGTTTTAACTTTTCCATCTCGTCCAAACAAAAATGTAAAATATGAACATAAACGAATGTTGTATGAACTATCAATCAAACACGTTGTTAAGTGCTCAAATTGCCTTCATCAAAACGACCACATTAGTGGATTAATTTCAAGAAAACATATAATTAGGATTAATGCTAGCAAGAATCGACATCAAGCCATGTTGAAGAATTGTCAAAATACATTTCCATTTTGAAGCAGTCACCCTTGGCATCTGGAAAAGCTTGTAGGCCAAACAAAACTTTTTGACTTTTCTTTATCTTCTCAGTAAGATATACTTAGGATAAACCAAACTCTATAGAAACACACTATGGAAGCAATAAAATTGGAATAGTCTCATTCTTAAGAAAAGAAAGCCAAAAAAATAGTTTAAATACCAAGAATTAGTTGAGGCAATCAAACAATATTTACAGATATCAAAGTTTGATCATAGAGAAACTAATATAACATATTAAACTCGAGAAGAGAGAGTTCGTAGTGGTAGGAATGTCAACACCGAGGCACAGACGTGGTGGTGGTACAACACCGTATCGATCACCAATGGGTGGTGTCCGACCACCAATTTATGAAGATTTTAAACCTCCTTCGGAATGGTCACAAAACAATGATACATACATTCTCACTATTCAAGTTCATGGTAAGTCCTAGACTTATTTCATTCTTTTAAATCGATATTATATCTTAAGCAAAGATCGGGAGTTGTTTGTCAGCCCCGGTTGGCACCAAAGCAAGCCAAGAAAGTCCTCTTATGCCTGACCAGATTTACACATCTAATAGGCTAGTGAAGAAAAATTAGGCCCCGTACCAAGGGAGTTTGTGATATACATCTACCTTGTTTCCCCTGTAGGTTTCATGAAGGAGCAACTCAAAGTTTCAACCGAAGACCGGAATCTCATTAGGGTTCGTGGAGAAAGACCGGTTGTCGGCAACAAATGGAGTCGTTTCCGGGAGGACTTCCAGGTTCCTGATAACAGCGAACTGACATCAATTCGTGCAAAGCACGATGGAGGAACTCTAACCATTACTGTCCCAAAAAAGAATATTGCTGCTGGTAGAACACTTGCTAAAGAAACCCTCGGCCCTCTACCAAAAGCTAAAGATCAAGTCCTTCCTCCTAAAACTACAGGCATGAAATCTCCCAGGGAAACTGAGCTTGATCAGCACGGCCAAGATAAAGTTAGTCCGGCAATTAGCAGTAGCAAGCCGATAACAGATGACAGAAGTTCAGAACCAGCTTCAGAGATTCAGAAAACATCAGGTGATCATCCAAGGATGAAAATTGGACGACAAGAAGATGAAGAAAAGAGTCGTATAGAGGAGGAGAAAAGTCCGGAACTGACTGTGGACAAGGCAACGAAGAAGATAAGTCCGGAACTGACTGTGGACAAGGCAACGAAGAAGATCGTTGATGACAAAAGTTTGGAACAATTAGGAAATAGAACGTCCGACGATCACCCGAGTACTAGAACTGGACAACAAGAAGACCAACAAAAGAGTTATATCGAGAAGAAGGGAATCCAAGAAACCAAAGAGAGACACATTTCACCAGCAACGGCACCATGGAAGGATCATGTGGGAAAAGGTCAAGAAATAACTGAAGATCATGAAGATCATGGGAAGATCAAATCAGAGAGAATATCTAAAAAACATCATCAAATTGCCAAATCAAGTGCAACTGATAATTCTCCTGATCATGGCACTTTGAAAGTGGAACAGAAAAAGTACAAGAAGAAAGCAAGGAAAGGGATTGGCGAGCTAAATGACGAGAGGCAATTGCTGGTGAACATGGGGGCAGCACTGCTTGTTATTGTCGGACTAAGTGCTTATGTCGCCTACAACTTTGGATCTCAAAATGCTAAACATTAGTTAAATATATACTATACGATGTACAGATACATATGCCTGTATATTCAATTCCAGTAATTAACAAATTAATTGTGTATAAAAAGAGCAACGAATTATCATTTCTGCTAATATTTACAATAAAGTTTGAGGCCGACAAAATTACATACTGTTAATTCTCCCAGTTTATCAAAATAACAATAGAAATGGTTTCTCCCCAAGGTAACACTTTTCTGCTAAAATTTTGAAAATGTTTTGATAAATCGAAATTTTATTTTGACAAATCATTAAGAACAAGTTTGGCAAAACCAAACATACATTTTACCCACACATTTGTAGGACCCCCAACTTAGTATACATTTTATCCACACATTACGTAGGATTCACAACTTATAAGCACTACCAAGCAAGCATTAAGACGTAACTTGTAAGCACTCAAAAACAGAAACCAATTTTGTCTAAACTAAAAACAATGCTCCCATCAAAAGCATTTGCAATTTTTTCCAAAAATGACACTGATTTTGTTGCGAGCAATTTGTCTCAAGAATCGAACTTAACATGATCTACAAATACATTAGGACTAATAAATTATGCAACTGCAGATAATATTATAGAATTTGATGAGTAACACCGTGCTTTCATCATTGACGATGATGTCTCAAGATTCTCTACCTGCAAAACTTACACCACCTCTGAAGACCTCCTCTTTCTTGTTGAACTTGTTCCTCCATTGTCCTCTGCAGCAGAATTGTCCATTGCTGCAACCGAGTACAAATAAAACATCAATACTTCAGCATGCACATGACACAGAAAAATGGAAGGATAGAGATAATGCACATGGTACATTTTTAGAAACTGGTCCCAAAAGATTGTACTTGGACCTTCAAATTTACCTTCCAAAGCCATTTCCGTTTCTATATGCATGGAAAGGGAGAAAATATAAATTCAATAGCAAAGCCATCAATATAAGACTAAGTTCCCAAAGATCCTACGAGATAGCATTATTGTAATGAGAAGTCTGTATCCAATATTATGTCCTTTTGTCAATAACCTTTACACACAAGATAAAAGTTTATATTGCTAAAACTATCAGACAAGACAACAAACAAAATTTTATCTTCTTTTTTTCTTTCTTGGTACAATCTAGTATCAAATCCTCCCTTCCAAACATGCTACAAGCAAATGCAGTGGAGTTGATATAATTACAAAAAAGTCGTGAATGTGCACAACGAATGACAATCACACTCATGTACAAAAGCAATTCGAATTGAAATGAGAATGAGGATTGAAGATATAGCTTGATTTGAATAAAATTGTAGTAGTTTTATTGGATAGGATTTTATCATTTAGAAGTAGTTATTTGACTAGAAGTTGTTTTAGATTTATGCTAAAGACTTTACAAATAGGACCTAGGATTAACGTGCATCTTTGTCAAAACTTGAAATTGCTTATAAAGTGGTTAAACTTTATAGTTTATCCACATATTCCATATGTCCCACAACTTAAACTTACTTTTTAACCACATATTCCTTCGGCCCACTGTTTATAAACAATTATATGCTTTGACAAGCATGTACATAACCAATCTTTGATTGATGATTAAAAATTGATATTCTTCCCCCCTAAACTTTTATGTTATTTCTTCACTTTCTCTTCCCTATTTCTATTTTTGTGTGACGTTCTACGTCAAAAGGCTGCTCAAAACACTAAAGCGAGCCTTTCCACTTATGGAAAAACGATTCAGCAATAACTAAAGCGTCAAAAGGGCCTAATGAATAGAATTGTTGATAGAAATTCCATCAATTTGTTATTTAAGTATGTGATTCTGCATCAAACAAGCTCATCCATAAAATACAAAAGAAGCAAAAAAGTTGGAAACTAATTACTTGCCAACATGAAAATGAATTCTTGGGGTGGGAAACAAGAATTCTTTCATTTCTATAATAGAACTCTTGCTTTCTTCAAAATGATCCGAGAGGAATTAAAGCCAGATAAACCAGAAATGACGTAAAACAATTCCAGCTAGGGTGTGCATATGGGTTGAAAAGTTTAATCTATTGTTGTTGGTCTTATATCCATAAGACAACATTTAACCGATATATACGTAACATAGAAGTTCCACCTTCAATTATAAGTATGACAGCAACCTCGCCCTTGAAATTCAGTGATAAGAACTGATAACAAATTTGACTGGATTCACTTGGAACGGTAATGTTACCTTCAAGTGGGGTGGATATGTGGCTTGTTAGACGAGCACTTTGTCCAGCCTCTTCTGAAAGAGCAGATGCAGACTGGTTACTGTCCCCCTGCTTTGATGTACTTCCTACAAACTTGTCCTGCGGTTCAGGAAGATCTGGGGATGGATCAGCAGGCAAGAAGCATATCTCACCCTGCGACATATCAGAATCACTAAAAGCCGAGTCCTTTTCAACTCCCATAATATCAATCTCTTCATCTTCATCGACATCAGATTCTTTCACCTGCAACAACACAAACATGTTTAACACAGGCGTGGAAAAGGAAGAAAAGAAAGCAATTCTGCCCATAAATGTCCATCTGACCTTTTCAGTTTCTGGCATTAAATCAAATTCGTCCTCTCGTTCTACATACTCCTCATTTTCCTCTAGCTCCTTGAAGTCTGGAGCAAATGCACTCCAATTCTCAGTATAATCTTTGGCCCAGATATAAACCAAGCCAGTCAAGGAGACAGAAACAATAATAGGGTGAACAGGATGCCATGCTAAATCTATTAGTGCCTCCTTTGGACCTTCAAGGATTTTTACAAGATGTCCAGCCCTGTCCCATATGTAGATCTTGTGCTCTCCCTTGCTGGCAGATCCACCAATAACCCACTCGCCATCACCACTAAAACATGGTGCTTTCCAGTGTACTTTGGTGATGGAATCCTGAAACTCCCGAGACAGAGTTAGACACCTTGATCCAACAGCTTTCAACTTATCAAACCCATCTTGTTCATCTTCAGCATGATTCGATTCTTCCAAGAATTTAAGTCCTCCTTTCAATGGCAAAAGGTTCTCATAGATTCTAATTGTCCGATCATTCGAGTTTGTTAGAAGATACTGTCCATTCCTGCTAAATACCATATTCTTTATTACAGCATTCCCAGGAATTGGAACAATACCGCATATTTGGACGTTCTTATGATCTATAATAAGTATCTCCCCTTTGGAATTCCCAACATAAACCAAATCGCCATACTTGTTAAAGCATGCCGCAGTAGGACTAAAAGGGGCAGATCCATCAGAAAACTTGTTACGTGGGGGAGGGACAACCCCATTTTCTGTAACAGATAATGACACAGGAAGTACCGTTGTGTTTCCTGTACTCATGTCAACAATCATGGGTGCTGATGAGAAGGGGCAGGCTAAGCAAATAGATGGAGTAGAGGAACCAGGGTATAGACGAGCTTGCAATGGGGTTTGTGGCAGTGTTCTTCGAGCTATTTTCTCCCCTTCGACAACATCCCAAAGGGTCAATGATTTATCCGCAGAAGACACAAGTATGCGATGACCATACTTTGACCAACAAACACTTGTTATGGCAGCAACACAATCCTTGTCCCTGAGTTCTTTGGCAATGCCTCTGGTTTCAAAATCCCAAATAATACAGCTTCCATCAGAGCACCCAGCTGGAAAAGAAAAGCAATCCATATAGTAAACACACAGCACATTGAATCAGGCGGTAGCATATAGATACGAACAGAATTAAGGAAGACAGAAAGAAAAATTAGAACTGGCAATACATTTATAAGGAAGGCTAAAGCTGTACCTCTTTCAGGAATTATGATGGTAGCACCTAAATCTAGTTTAACATTTTGCTACCAAGATACTTATCAAAAAAATTGCAACAAGTCAGTGCACCTGCTATGTTTACACTAAGAGTTACAATCCAACAGCTATGATAAGACTAGATAAGAACAAGAAGCTAAATCTTATCCCCCATAAAACTTGGAACTGGATAGATCCCTTTCTCCCCCACACTGTTTGGTCCAAAGCAAAGCTACATCTACTGGAAGGTCCTTTGAATTAAACTTCTAGCGACCACATCAAGCATGTTACTTGTAGTCAACTTCTCCATCTCCCAACATGTTCTATTGATACCACCTTACATGGATGAAAGCTTCTTTACATCATTGCAAGACATGCCTCAACCATCTACATCATCCATTCATTAACTTATCCTCAATTTATCAACACCACTTGTGGGCATATATCATTGTGCCTTATTTATCCATTCTAGATTGGCCACACATTCATCGTAAAATCCTCATTTTTATGTTTTGTCATTAACTGCCCGAAATTTCCATAAAATAAAGTTAGCCCAATCGCCAATTTGAAACTTTATAACTTGGCAGTACTTACAATCATGGAATTCTTGTAGCATTTACTCCATCTAGGCCACTCGCCCTAGTACTATGAATGAAGAATAAAATCTTCCTTACTCATCTCTTCATATTAATAATTAAACATAAATGTCTAGACACAGTCAATATTTGGAAAGACGTGATCCTATATTTCCACGCCACCATATTGTCATTTACTATGACTAGAAGGACATTACATGTGTATTATCTTAGCTCTTCTTCAAACATGTGAATCAAGAGCACTCTGCCAAAGTTCCAACTTGTGACTAATATGATCTATTTCAAAAACTTTCATTATTTTGGCACGAGAAAGGTAGATGGTAATCTAAGACAACCAAGGCAAGAGCCTATGTGGGTTCTGTTCTTTCACAAGAGATGCAGTCTTTGTCCACCAGTTGAATCTTGTTTTCCCAAGCCTGCATCACTGAACATTCTTTCCTTCTATCCTTCAAAGTATAGGAGATAACCTTATAGAGAATCTTGTTACAAGCATGACGAGGCTAACAAGAAAACTAAGAGGAAAACTGTGCTCAAGCAAACTGTAGACATCTTAAACTTCTTACATTTTTTAAAACTAAACATTTTTCAAAGAAAATTTCGATGTCACTCGGTTCTTCCCACCTTCTAATGATCCAATAATCAAGTTCCTTAACTTCACATCAGACAACTAACCACACTAATTTATGAAGACTCATCATTTCCCCATTTTCTTTCCATGTGATTCCTATGCAAGCTAGTCTGATGAGGGTGTATAATCTTACTATTATGGATAAATACCACAAGCCAAAGGAGAAGGTGAGCTTCTTTATTCATAACATGATAACAGAATTAACTCCTGAACCATATGTGCTGTGAAAAGAATTATGCTCCAGTTTGATCACTTTGCAGGGTTAAGACATGCATTGATTTAAATCATCAAATGCTATCCCGGGTAGGGAAAAAAGAGCACCTCAGTTGATTCGGAATAGATTTTGTCAAAGAAACATAAAGCAAAACTTATTTAGTAGTCCAGAAAAGGAGGAAGTACAAAATCATGAACACACAGAACATCAAGAATTGTCATACTATAGTTTAAATGTAAACCAATACTGGAAGGGTCATTACTTCCTTCTAAAATCTATGACCATGGTAACAAGAAAATCAAACGTCAAGGACACATACTAAACATCCTAGAGTTCAGGTTTTAGCGCCAAATTTTAAGAGGATGAATGTTCTGTCACCTCTAGCAACATTAATAAATTGCAGCCTAACCTGCAAGCCCCAAAAGATTATTTTTCAAAATTAACTACCCTCTGAATAATGTTTAATAAACAGTTTTACAAAATGTGTAGAGTGAATTACTATTACACCACCAGCCTTTTCGAAAATTACAAAAACCACCCAGTGGACGAAAAATAGATACGCATTTCGCATTTTATGATTTTGTCTTCGTGGTAGACTTGAAATATGTTTTTTCTCACTTTTCATTTTTTATTTTGGATAAGAACATTTTATAGCTTAAAGAATGTTAATTTCTTTAAAAAGTAAATAAATCCTAATAACATTTAGTAAAATTATTTTAAACAAGTGTTTGCATTCAATGGTTACTCATCTAAACAAACAAGTTCTTCAGTTGAATAAAAAATGCATAAATTTGTTCAAAAAAATAAATTAATTTTATTACACATTATTACAAAAATTTATAATGATGGCTCTTTTTAACTTAAATAAATGCTCCCATCTCAATCAAAAGTAAAAGATATTTTAAGAAATGAGAAAAGGAGACAAAAAATGTAGTTCGTGTACTATAATGGTAATTTCAAATACAATACTGCAACAAAAATGAATAGTGAGAAAAACGTATTGACTTTTTGGCTGAAAAGGGAGACTATGTTTTAAACAACAAATTTAAGAGGTTTTAGGGCCTGTTTGGGAGTTTTAGAGTACCAGTTTTGAGCATCTACGAGTAAATCGATTTTAAATGGTTTTAGTAACGATTTTTAAAATTGTCTAACTTATGCTTAAGAATTCATCATCCACTGGTTCTGAAAGTTTTTTTAAATAATAAAATTAAATATGTCCCTTAGTGAAATTTTTCAGTTTATAGTTTTTTGTAAGAATTATTTTTATTAATAAGTGATATTTTACTTATATGTAATTTTTTTGCGTATAAGTTAATAGTTATTTTAAAAAATTAAATAAAGTTAAATATTTACTTAAAATTTTAAATTAGTATTTTTTACTTATAGGCAAATTAAACAATCATAAGTTAATTTTAAGTAATTTTTTTAATTATAAGTAACTTTATATATTTTATAAGTGAATTTTTATCTTATTAGTAGAATTTTTATTTTATACATAATTTTTTTACATAAAATTGATTTTTTACTTATAAGTAATTTTTTAATTGTGATGTATTTTTTTATCTTCTAAATAATATTTTACTTATAAGTATTTTTTTTAATTATAATGTAATTTTTTTGCTTATAAATCATTTTTTAGTTAATATATTTTTATTTACAAGTTAGTTTTGAAGAAAATGCATTGTTTGGAAATAATTATTTTAAAGATAATAAAATTTGAAGAGAATTTGAAAAAATCTTAAAAATAATACAAACCTACATGCAAGGTTGCCAATGAGAAAAAATTAATAAATTATACCGGCTAGAAGGGTTCCGTGGCGATTAAAGGCGATACATTTCATAACCCCATGCTCCAAATACTCCTCTATTACTTCTGGAAAATCCCCTTGTAGCGGGTCTGTGCCAAACAAAATTAATCACAAAAAATGTCACAGATAATCAGAAAAATTAACCGTAACAAGAGAAAAAGGAGATCATACGAGTATATGCCGTGCGTAATTTTCGTATATACTTTTTATTTTACAGAAAATGGTAAACAACCGAGAAAGAATGTAATTTTGTGCGAAAAAGAAACAGAGAGAATTACCAATAATTTGGACGTTCATGATGAGTTTTTTTGTCAAAAACACTCAGGGGTTTAGGGATTAAGGAGTTAAACCCATGGGCGAGAAGCACAGGAAAGGATCTGCGCGCCTGTGTGCTGCTTTGCGGTGTTTTTCACGAAAAGGTTCACCAAAAAATAGGCAAAAATTTTGAAGAAAGAAATTCCTGTGTGTATATATAAATACATACGGATAGAGGAGAGATGATGGCCGAGAGAGAGGTCGGAGGCAATGTCACCGGCCGGCCGGTGGTGGTGGTTCAAATAAAGGGTCTATCGAAAACGGTGAGAGGTAAGAGCGTTAGTCGTTAAATTTGGCCTTTTTACGAATTTGAGGAATTTATCGACAATGGGTTCAAAGATAAATAAGAGAAATCATGTGAAAATCTAAAAATAAAGTCCAGTTTGAAAATTTGAAGAATTGGTTAAAGTGAGACCATCTGAAAACTCAAGATGGAATTCTGCAGCAATGGTCCATCATCGCTCAAATCCACAAGATGCTCATAATATGAGCGAGCCCATCATCGCTCAAGCCCGCGAGACGTCCAAGATTTGGGCAAGCATAGCGTTTTGATTGTTATTTAAAGCGGCGGTTATTAAAGCAGCTAATGGAAAATCTTATCACATTTCGTGATCCAATAATCTCGATTGCAAGCAGTTAAATAATGAGAGTAATGGTGCAGTTAAAGTGGTAGTTTCTTGACAAGCCATCCATCATGGAGAAAAGTGTGTAGTTACAAGGCAATTAGCAGTTTCAAGCGATTTTTACAAGAAAAGCGGCTAAAAGAGTATAAAAGAGAAAAGTGAACATGGAAGAAGGGATCGATCAAATCACTCTCAAACCGAGAATTATGTAATTTCAATTTCGTTTATTTTCTTTCTTATCAGCTTTCAATTACTTCGTGTCCTTGTGCCCCTTTGAGGCATTTCGCTTTTGCAACTTGTAATTTTCATAAATAAATTATCCATCGTTGGGATTTTGTCTCAAGAGGTTGTCGTTCCTTACACAATCGTCTGAACCTTCTTTTAATCATTAGCGATTTCCATGTGAAACAATTTGGCACATTCGGCGGGACCTTTGGTGTTTGAAGATACCAAAAGTGAAGCAATATGCCTCAAAAGAACTCTAATAAGAAGCCAGCAAGCCAACGAATTGTCCAATCTGTGATCGAACGATATGAGGAGTAGCAAAGTACTCCACAATCAGAAGGACATAGTCAAAGTCGTTACGAGTCAATGACAGAATTGAGCCCTCGAACCATGCATGCATTGTTCGGTGAACTCACACAAGACGTCGTTGAACAGATAAACTTACAAAATGTCCATAATTTAGAAACGTTTACTCAAAATGGAAATATACATTATGACAACATGGCCAAGAAATTAAACACGTTGAATGAAATCATGAGGAAATTAGTGGGCCAANTAAACTTACAAAATGTCCATAATTTAGAAACGTTTACTCAAAATGGAAATATACATTATGACAACATGGCCAAGAAATTAAACACGTTGAATGAAATCATGAGGAAATTAGTGGGCCAAATTTGTCAATCAGTTATGCCAAGTATAGGGAATCACTTTCAAACCAGGATGATTGTGAAACATAATTCCCCGGTCTTGGGTCTGAATCAAGGACCACTTTTTGGACCATCTACTTCAAACCAAGGAGGTAGTGGAATGACAAACTTGAGTAATGGTAATTGAGTATCAAACCTGGGGGTAACCTAAGTGCAAGAGACAATGTCCAAACTAATTAACAGAACACCCCGCGGGTTAATAATAGAGTATCAAACCTGGGGATAACCTAAGTGCAAGAGACAATGTCCAAACTAACGGACAGAACACCTCGTAGGTTAATAATGGCGGAAATACTCAGTCAAACGGTAATAATGGTTTGAATAACGCCGTATTTGCCACAAACCAAGGACCAAACATTAGGCCCTAAGTAATTCCACCAATGAATCAACCTATAGAAGTTCTATAGACCACAACGTTGTGTTGAGGGATCAAATCGTGGAGATAGTACATGATCAAATGGCTTTTGAGATACGTCCTTTTATTATGCCGACTTATACAGCCATATCCTGATTGGATAGATCA
>CAIGRN010018895.1:0-10637 GCA_903798345.1 Fraxinus anomala
AAAATTTATAGTAGATAATAGTCACTGTGAGACGATATTCGGACTTAATAAATCAACTTTATTACTTGTCATAATTCGTACACTTACGAAATTTCACAAACATTGACGACGGCAAACGATGGTGATGGGTGGCAATTGTGATGGTGTGGGTGTGATTGTCACTTGAAAAATGGGTAAAACAATAAATAGGGTTTGTGGTTGATGAGTGGGTGGATGGATGGGGATGTGATGCACATTATTTTTTAAATAAAAAACCTTACACTTTATTTTTGAATTATAAAATCGAAAAGCACGTGTGATTGTAATTTTTAGCAACTAACACATTGAAAGTGCTAAACCTGGCCGGCCCGTGACAATCAGCCCACTGCCATGAAAAATCTACAACCGTAGATCAAATTCAGAAATCCAATCTCAACCGTAGAATTTAGGTCATTCCGTATATACATTTTCATTTCTTCGCTCTTTCTGCGATTCTTTTGTCCAAGGTTTTACCTGCTAGTGTAGTTTAATCAATGGCGCCTAAGGTTTCCAAGGCCGAAAAGAAAATAGCGTACGACTCGAAGTTATGCCAGCTGCTGGACGACTACACGCAGGTTCTGGTAGCAGCCGCCGACAACGTCGGATCGAACCAGCTGCAGAACATTCGGAGGGGTCTGAGGGGTGATTCTGTTGTTCTAATGGGTAAAAACACCATGATGAAGAGAAGCATTAGGATTCACTCCGAGAAGACTGGCAACCTGGCCATTCTTAATCTAATTCCTCTCCTTGTTGTAAGTGATAACAAAGTTTGTTCATTGGATTAAACTAGTAGTACATTCCCAGTTAACATTTAAGTACATTGTGTGATGTGGAGAAAACTGTGCCATTGATTTGAATAAGCGTGGTTAAAATCAATGGCCATGATTGCTGCCATATCAAACAATGTCAAACTTAAGGTCAACCACAATGCAGAATTGTTTTTCATTGTTTTCATTTTTATTCTGTTTTCTGGGCCTTTGTTAATAAACGATTAAAAGTTTTATCTATATTTACTGTGTATTTTTCAGGAATTTAATATTGTGAGGAAATATTAGTTAAATTTAGAAAGATTAATTGATTTATGTTTAGTGCGTGTTTGTTCTTGGTATGTTAGAAGTGAGATTTCAAGTTTGATCTTGTTCATTGTATTTTGCTAGGGAAATGTTGGACTGATCTTTACTAAGGGTGATCTGAAGGAAGTCAGCGAGGAGGTTGCCAAGTACAAGGTAAACTGCTTTTGTTTATTGTTGATTCCTATCTAATGGTTTTTCCTTCATTGCTGGTCTGCTGTTGAAAGGCAACTGCTTTTCTTTTAAAATCTATTGTCTCCTTTTCATAATTGATTTTTGTTGCCTTAATTGAGCATTGTTTACCAATTTCTTAACTACATAGTGATAAACATTCATAAAGTTTCTTCTTTGGACACTGGATCAAATGTTAACTGTTATTTGGTTGAAATTGTACGTGTAGTGTGTGTTTGATAAAATTACCTTGTGCGTGTTATTGCTTAGTTATGATTGAAATGAACTCAAAGACTTCACCTTAAAGTTTTTTTTTTTTATCCGAGTTCAAATTCTGAATGGTCATTTTAACCGAGCCCTCCCTTTTTTACTCTTGGTTGTATTTAGTAAGGTAGAATGATGTAAAGGAATAGGATACTGTTTGACTTTACAGCGCTTTTACCATATGTCATTGTTGTTCAAACCCTGCATTAGAAAGGGAAATTAGCTAAGCCCCCATTTGGTTTGGATAAAAATCAGAATTTTAGTAGATTTTTATAAAAGTTGATGAAATGTGTTGTTGAAAAATAGATAAATTTTGTGGGTCCCATGAAATATATGGAAGAAAATGAGTGGGAAAATATGAATTTTAAGAAATGAAGGCCAAACAGGGGTTTAACTCTAAGAATTCTTGATTGTAATTTCTAGGATTGTCTTCTCTTCTGCTTCGACTACCAAGCACATTAAGATTACATTCTATTGTCTTTTCTCATTTTGTTTCTGAAATTCAAGTGGAGTGAAGGTGTCGCAGAGAATTTTAGATTCATCTTTTTGTGTGCTGGAATTTGTACAACTGTTTTGTAGATAAGATTTCTTTTCTTTTCTAATCTGTTCTGACTTGTTTCTCAATACCAATGCAATGGAAGCAGTGTCTATTGCTCTTAATTTATTCTAACTTGTTATTTGCTACTAATGGAGAATAGAATTCTATTTCTCTTTAGCATCTTCCTTGTTTATTTATAATTGAGGATGTGTATGAAATAGCACACGTGCGCATGAAATTAGTCTGTCCTAAATTTACTTGAGATAAGGATTTTGCCTTTTTAGATGGAGAATATGTCATACTTCCTCTGATGTTATTACTCTAAAAAGCTTTTTTTTTTTAAATTGTATAAAATCACGTGGGATTATGCTGAAGGTTGCATGTCTAAATCTTTGGAATTTTAAAACATCTTCCAATTTTTATCTGCTTTGCTTTGCCTACTTTGACTCTTTGTTGGTGCTAAAACTGATACAAAAAAATGTGTGTTTTTACAGGTTGGAGCTCCAGCCCGTGTTGGTCTGGTCGCTCCAGTCGATGTTGTTGTTCCACCTGGCAACACAGGACTTGATCCATCACAGACATCTTTCTTCCAGGTGTCCATATTACATTCTAATTGTGTCTAAATTTCTCTTTTTCTAGCATTATTATTTCTAACCTCATCTCCTTCCAGGTTCTCAATATTCCAACAAAGATTAACAAGGGTACTGTAGAAATCATCACCCCTGTGGAGCTTATCAAGAAGGGTGACAAAGTGGGTTCTTCTGAAGCTGCTCTGCTTGCAAAACTTGGAATCAGGCCCTTCTCTTATGGTCTCGTTGTCATCTCAGTTTATGACAATGGATCTGTTTTCAGCCCTGAGGTGCTTGATTTGACAGAAGACGACCTCATTGAGAAGTTTGCCTTGGGAGTTTCCATGGTCACTTCCTTGTCACTGGCCATCTCATACCCAACACTAGCAGCTGCACCACACATGTTCATCAATGCATACAAGAATGTTTTGGCAGTTGCAGTTGAAACCGATTACTCCTTTCCACTGGCAGATAAAGTGAAGGAATACCTCGAGGTATCAACTGATTATGTTAAGTTGCATGCTTTTTAGACCCATTGCGGCTTACTGTCATGTTATGCTTATCATTGTCTTTTTGTTAATCAGGATCCCACAAAGTTTGCAGTTGCTGCTGCTCCAGTTGCAGCTTCTGCTTCAGGTGCTGAACCTGCTGCTGCCAAGGAAGAGGAGAAGAAGGAAGAACCGGCTGAGGAATCCGATGATGACATGGGCTTTAGTCTCTTTGACTAGGTTATTTGTTCATTATTTTTCGCTGCATCTTGAATATGAATTTTTGTAGTTTGAGTCGATACGTTATTTCCTGCTGTTCTTTGGGTCCAGCTGATGTTTATTTTGAGTTTGAATCTGAGATTTTAAGTGTAGCCTACGAGTCCTGTTTTGATTCAGTTTAATTCTGTTCGAGCTTTATGTTATCATAATGCCTAAACTGCTCTGTGTTTACGACTTGACTACAATTTCAGGCTGATGAGATTTGTCCGTGTTTGACTCACATTCTCTAAAAATATATTTTTTCAAAACTTATTTTTAACTACACATTCTTAAATAAAATAATAATTTTCATTACATCAATAATTTTTTTTATTTTTTAACCATATTTCTCATTATATCATTATTTAAAATACATTCTTTCTTGAATAATATTCATCGAATAAAGAATTTCATAACTTTCTGTTCATACATGTCCCACAAAGACCTCTAATTTTTGCAGACTTGTCAACTTTGTTTAAAAATTTAAATCTCCGTCGGATAATTTTGACTAATAGTTGTGCGGAATGTGGATAAGCATTAGCGCATGACAGGAAAAAGAAAGTAGTCCATAATTTTGACAAAAACACATGTTTCATTGCTAGGAAAGCTACCCAATTCTGTATGACATAATAACTGATGACGTATGTTAATGCACAGTCACAAATTGAGATAACGATATTTTATGCCAAGATTGAGAATAACATTCATTGTCACTATTGGCTAGTGTTCACGATTAGTTCATTGGTTCGACAAAATGAGTGAGCTTTATTGCAAATAGCAGAAAAAAAAATGTTACTTCAGCTCTGAAGGATGGTTCGTCTTTGTTTTCGTATGATGGAGTAAACTTTCTACATATTGAAGGTTCATATATGCCCCGAAAGTGTCAAATATTTGGATTCATTGCAAGCTTCTGATTTTGACAATCAACATGCACCCACTACCCGCACAGATCAATATCTTTTGAAGTACTTGAAGAAATTGAAATTCTTGAGTTCCCATGTCTTTTACATGTTATTCAGAACTCTCTTTCCGGAGAGCCGTGTCTCAATAATTCGCAATTGACTTTTAGAATATATTTTATGCATTTGAGCCCTTCGATTTTATCTTCAAGTGGTCAATTTATCTGGAAAATGTTTGCCTACACTGTGGCCACAACTCTGAGCTTGGCAAGATGAATGCTCTAGCTTGACATTGGAATTTGCTCAAAAATTTTCACGTGATTTCACTAGTCCAAGTCGGTAGCCGTTATGTTTGACTCTCTAAATGCCATGTCAGCATCAAGTAAAGCATTCGGGACAATTGTGTAGTACAAGTAGCTTTATCCAACTTATTATTAGAGAAAACAATCTAAATTATGATTAATAGTAGAAAATGTCATCTTTCTACTAATGTGCAAGTAAGATCGCAATCTATAGCTAAAAGCTCAAGAAAAATGATAAGATGTGAACGTTGCCTCAACCACCATTACTTCATATGACCTAAGAAATTCTGACCAGGCATAGATGTAGTAACTCAAACCTCAAGTTCAACTGTTGCATGACAAAAATGACGTGGCACCTACACCCCATCAAACAACGAAGGAAAATGATGTCTATCCTGGCTTGGGGACAGACTTAAAAACAGGGGCGCCAAATTATTGGAGGGGGGGCTGATCTCCCCAAGTCGAGACGGGCAGCACGGTTCAACAATGAAAGTTGTAATCGAATTACTAAGACAACCAGGCAACAGAAGACCAACTTGAGCTCCAAGTATGTGACCTAAGGATCTAAGAATCTATACAAAACAACCAAAGATAACCTACGACAACCTACTATACTAACTGATGAGTACAATTTAGGCCGAGCTCGAGGAGTGATTTGACTTCCTGGTCAACCTGATCCAATGATCTCTTCAGGCATGTCTCCTCCCCCAGTTAGGAATTCCTCGAGTTTCTGGCGAGATCTCGTGCCACGTAGTCCTTGACTTGTTAGAATTTTCCTTCATGTCAAAGCTCGTCCATCTCTAAGAAATAAAGTCCCGCTGATGATATGTTACCTCATCCTAACGGGATTCTAACACAGTCTCATCATCATCCAAACACAATGGGTGATACAAATCCAACTAAGTTGTAACTTCCAATCACGGTAGAACTCTTAGAGATTTCAACATTGTATACATCATTCCAATTCATTATCTAGGTACTTTTTTACATAGTTTTTCAGCACATATATTTTTTCAAATAGTCTCTCTGCCTGAAGCATCAGATGGACGACGAGAACACACCTCGACGCCTTTGTTTCAGGTACCGAAATTTTTTATTCGTATTCATTTTCAGTCGTCAAACTCGAAAATCAGCACGTACAATTTTTGGTAGCATCATTAACCAATGTCTATTATTATGGTACGTCACGCAACATCTCCGGCATGCCAACACCAATAACATTCTGGTTCATCACTATTTTAATCCCTTAACTGAATTCCTGAATTCATCATGCCCAAATTATAAGCTTGTTAGCAAGAACGTTATAAGAATATAACCCAATTCAAATCAATGTTGAGGCAAAATTTTAAAAAACCCACAAAGTACAAAATAAGTATATTGCAATATTGAACTCCAAAATTTGAAGTATTAAATTAACTCTTCTAGTTCCCTTTGGTATGCAAAATCATCGTCCTAAAGTATTGAACCTTCATCAATGGTGACCCCATGAATCATCCAGAAAAGTCTTTGCAGCATCCAAACTGGGAAAATAGGTCGGCTCAAGGTATATTTGACCCAACAAATCTCCAGAATCAACGTTCACAAATGCTCTATACCCCCTTGCCTCCAGACTCCCCATTACAATAGCTAACAACTGTTTATACGAAAAATAGAAGCTCTTCACAGCCATCTCAACAGCTTGCATAGCCTGCAGCAAATGAATTTTCTGGAATTCGCCTTTTCTCCTGTACAGTTTCATCGCAGCTTCTTGGATCCTTGGACCGCCCTTGGGATCAACCACCACGTCCAAAATGGTAGGCACCTTGTGTTTCATATCCTTTGAAGATTTGGTAATTTCTACCAGTTCTCTGGATCTGAAACAAAAGAAGTCAGATTCTGAACTTGCTTTCATCGAAAGGCGATTTTTCAAACGGAGAAAATCATCTGGATCCATCAATAAATGGAGATCTTCAATCTCCTTCAACAGTTTCCACACTTTCTCCAGTATCCAGCAATCGTTTGAAGCATTCTCAAAGCTTTTGCTATCGATTCTCGATAAAATTCTCTCCAGTATTTGTTTTGATACGCAGATCCATGACTCCAGAATCTGGTGTGTCGCGTAAATAGTTTGGTTTTCTAAGTTTTCGAAATCCGCATTATCCGAGGGGCATTTCTTCAATGAATGGAGCTCGTTTGGTTTGCATATGACGTCGTAGTTGAGGCTCGGTTTCCCGGCGAGGTTCGGCTCACCTAATCCAAGGGTGTATGGAATTCCCTGCATCTCCCGTTCGATGGAGTAGAGAATCTTCTTCGCAACCTCCTCTGACTTGTGCCACGTGGCCAGTCGTGGCAGCAAACTGGCTTCGCTCACTCGGCTCACCACCGTTATCTCATCGGACATCTTCCACACCTCCGCCGAACTGTTTTCCCTAGCCAACACACCATCCGATGAGGTCAGATCCACGATCGGAATCGCACCACGTGCCTCCACATCTTCACATAATAAAGCTATAATTTCAATTTCACTAGTAGTTAAAGCTTCGAGCCGCCGCTTCCATTCCCGCCTATTCGCATACGGCCTTGGATCCGACAAAACGGTCGAGATAAACCGGAACGTGATTTCTAGACCCATGAAAGCCGGTTTAAAAACCGACTCATCTTTCCAGCCCGGAAACTCTTTACCACTCCATAACTTTTTCAGTTCCGGAAGCCGTAGATAGCTCTCATAAGCCGAGCATGCCGAGTCAGACGCCGCCGATAACTCCGCAACACGAGCTTGCGGCGTCGGGATTGAAATCTGGAGCTTATTTGAAAGCCTCGGCGATCTATTCTGCATTTCGGACGAAATCATTTTTGTTTTCCAATCCAAATCCACCATGTTTTTTCAAAACGATAAATATTTGTGAGTTTTCTTCGTAGAAATATGTAAAGAGAGAGGCGGGTATTTATACAGGATATTAGGAGAGGAATAGAGAAAAAGCGTGTGGAATCGTCGAACGAAGAACGAAGAAATTCAAAAGCGCGGTGGTGAGAATTATTAATTTAAAGTAAATAAATAAATAGGTTGAACCTTATCCATAAACGGATATTTCTATCTGCAACAGTAGGTGGCTCGTAATATGAATTGACTAAAGTGTCCTTCACCGAAATTTTGTATTAATGAAAATGGGATTATGGTAGCAGGTTTGGCTCCTGGTGTATTACGTCTCAAGGTCGTCTTTCCCTCATTCATAGGTCGATAAGCTCGAACAACTGACATACACGTACACTATGAGTATGATGTTTGAGAGAATACCTGCATATAATCATATCATTAGTGCACTCTTTGGTAAAATAGACATCACGCCTAGCTGTTGGCACGTTTATCGTGTCGAATGAGGAGATAAATATTTTCACTGCGTGATACAAGGACTGGGATTCTGATAGTAATTTTAGGACTGGAATTACTGTTTTGCCATTGCATGGGAGACCCAACATGTGCCGTGTTTTTTGGGGGAAAAAACGATTGAAGCCAACTGTGTTTTGGTACTTGGAGTCCACTGAGAAACAGGATTGAGATAAAGGTATGGGAGGGGAGGGGAGGGGATATGGATGAATTTAGATATTTAATTAATTTTATTTTGAATTTAGCAATGTGGGAATTCAACTTGTGGTCAGTTTATTCAAAGAATAGTTCCGTTCCGTTGGTTAGGGATAAGTCTTCGGTCTAAGATAGGTCCGAATCCATATAAATTTCAAAGTTTGGCGGGCGAAACATTCCTCCGAGTTGGACTCCAACTCGTCTCCGCGTTTACCGCTTCAAAATTTGCCCCGCCCCAATCGCCCACCGCCTATGACGTTTCCACGTGTCATTCACCAGATGGTGTCCTCCAGCTAAGCATTCACCAACATGTTACTTGCCCGCTCCGACATCTTTTCTGACACGTGGCTTGCACATCACGTGTTCAGCATATATGGACGCATGTGATTGGCCAAACGGTGCCTGCTCCCCTGGCCATTCAATTTTTGCAGTTGGTGTTTCATGTTTCTACATTCTCAACTGTTTGTTTCGCTTGCACGTTTATATACAGACACGCGTCGGCTTAACCTTATTTTCAATTGTACACACCCGCCGTTGATTGATGCCCGACACTAAAAGGAGTTTTTACCATAAATTATATGATTATTTAATTAATTATCCAAGACTCACTTTATTATTTAAAGCATATTCTGTTTATAAATTATAAATAAATTTAAATGTCGGACAAATAAGTGATTTTTATATAGAAATTCTTCAAAATAAACAAAAAAGCGATTTAAATTTTTAATTCAATTTTATCCTTTTTAATTTACGTACCAAACATCTTATGATGTGTCTCTACTTTTTTAATTATATCTATCGAACAACATATAGGTGTATAATTGGTGTTTTTCAGCTTGTAATTATCTTGTATGGATTAAGAAGTACAAAATTAAGAAATTGAACAATTCATGCACCACATCATCATGGTGTTTGCTGAATTATGTCTCACTTTTTAAACTTAATGTTCTACCCATTCTTTTATAATAATTTCATTTAACATTAAAAAGATATGATTGTTGTTGTGAATTTAAAATTCACATCGAATCAGTTGAGGATTCTTTTGAATATCGTCCCAATTGAACTCATCAACCAATCAAATCTCGAAAAGGACGATGGCATGCAATCTTAGATTGAAACACTGTAGATGAATATGACTAGAACGACAAGCTCAAGTTCTACTGACTTATATAAAGTGATGGATTGTGAATAAAAAAGAAGGCCTGAACTGATAAATTATATATATATAGTTATTAAATTTTCAGTGAAAAATCTAGAAACACTTAGAATATGGGAAATAAACGTTTAAATAAAATTTTATTTATATAAAATTCTAAAAATGTAATATTAAAAAATTCAAATATAAAAATTGATAAATCATAAAAAATTGAAACATGAGATATTAAAAGATACAATTCTAAAAAAAATAAATTATAAATTCTTGAAAATAAAATTCTAAAAAAAAAAATTAAAATAAAAATAGTACAAGCTCTTCATGATTATTATATGAATATTCTAAATATTATTTGTTTTTGTTTTACTTTCATTTCGGGAAAAAAATGTAAGATTTACCAACTTTAAAGTGTATTTATTACTTTTGTTTTATTGACTATACAATTTTATGGAATAAAATGTCATGAAACATTTTTCTTCAAAATTTCAAATCAAACATATTTTCTAGTTTTCTATTTTAAAATAATTTTTTCAAAATGACAAAAATAAACACGTTTTTAATAATTTTGAAATAGACCCTCAAAATAGTAAATTGAAATGATTTCAAAACTGAAAATTGAAAATTAAAACACAAATCAAACGAACCCTTAGGAACTATAACAATAAGATCTTCACAGTTTCCCCCCAAGGTATTAAATTACACTAGAAAAACACTTATATAATCGATATCATAATTATTTAGCTAAAGCATTAGTTTGTCGATGTTACTACTTCAAAACATCAATTACGAATTTATGTTTTAATAAATCACCTAATACTTGCATATTTTTCGAAAAATAAAAACTGTCGTTACTTAAAGCCTATTTGAGCCTCATTTTTTTTTAATGAAAATGTTTTTTTGGAATAGTATCTCGATAGAGAATGTGTGGTTAAAAAATAAGGAAAAAAATTTAGATTTGCATATATTATTTTACTGAGAATGTGTGGTTGAAAATAAGAAAGAAAAATGTATTTTAAAAATAACGGAACCATACAAGGATTATTAATTTCACATATCTTTTTAGCTCTAAATATATGAAAATATAATTTTCAATACGATATTTTGTGACGAACGCACATATTGAATATGTCAAATTAAGTTGACTAGTTGTTAACATGATTTGAAAATGGAACAGAGGACCGTAACGGCTGGCTACGGGGGGGATATGCATGAAGTTTCTTTGACTTTGAATATGGAGCTGTTTCCGAGCAAGGAAGCATGTTAATGGCCTACATTTCTTTTCTTTTCATGCCAGGGGACTTATCCGAATTATCCAATCAAGATTCACACCATCAAATTGGTGCAAGAA
>CAIGRN010018900.1:0-33404 GCA_903798345.1 Fraxinus anomala
GTTTAATAGATTCGGTTAAGGTCTTGATAATAGAAATCAAATCAAATCAATCCTCGTGGGACAATACTCGAAATTTTACAATTTTCACTTTATTACTTGTTAACGAACCGTGCACTTACGGTGATTTAAATCCGAAACATATTTTCATACACAAAGTGCTTAAGATGAAATAACATTCAATTCAACTATATGCACAAACAACATATTAACATTTAAATCATCTAATAATAATAATCATGCCTCTTTTGATCGTGATATTTAGGAATGGCAACGAAATGAGGTTTCCATTCCCCGTCTCTCTAGGCCAAATATTTCGGTTCCCGTCCCCATCCTCACTTACGCGAGTCAATAAATCCCATATAGAATAATAATAAAAATATATACTAACCTGAAAGGGTTGTGTTTTTCATTTTAATAAAATTGACCTTTTAAAATAGAACCTTGAATCTTAATATGGCATCAGAGCTCAACTTATATGATTTATTATTATTATTATTATTATTATTATTATTATTATGATTATTATTATTATTTTTTAAAATTCTGTATTAGTGACCATGGTTGACCAAACAAATTTCTCAACCATCGATGGCACCGACGTGGGCACTTTCTTTGGCACCGCCATCATCGTCCCCCCGACAACATCATTGCAACCATCGCTCTTTACGGCACCAATGACACCACCTTTGTCAATTCTTTGTGTTTTGACCACATGACACTTACCTTAGCCTCAACCTATTTTCTTCTTCTACATTCTCATTATTTTCTACATTGATATTTCTTCTCAAGTTCATCTCAAGTTAAGCAAACATAAATTATCCCTCTTGGCATCTTCAATTCTGTATCTTTGTTGACAGTGTTCTAAAAAGTTAGTCTAGGCACCGCTAAACATAAACGATTGAATTTTTTCCTTCCCCAATTCCACTCTTCATCTTCTTTAAGAGCGCTTTAGTAATTTTTTATCTTTTTCATTTTTTAAAAGTCTTTTATTTGATTTTAATTTGTTTATTTATTTTAAAAATTTTTATTTAACTTTAATTTCAAGTTTTTTAATGACTTCGTATATACAAAAGTTAAAAATAAACTTTATCTGATGAACAATTAAATAAAACTTAAGTATAGTGCTATCTATATTATGTAATTATGATCTTGAAACTTGTTATTTTGTTGAAAACTTCGTAACCATGTATAAAGTTCCTATACATCTATTTAGTATGACATGTCTAATAGAAAATTGAAACTATGAAAAATAATTTACGTTTTGCATTTCGAAAACTTGAAAATTGTATAATTGACTAATTGTATGAATTATTGAGTACATATAGTATCTTATAATTGTAGATATTTGATATGAATTATTTTAATTATTAAATAAATTTTAATATGATTAAATTTTTTTAAATAATATTAAAAATAAGAAAACACTTTTTTTATGGTTAGGTTTCGCATAGGCTCGTTTAAGCTTATGAAACTTGAATATTTGCATCTACGCATAGTCACGTTTTACGTTTTTTAGAACACTACTTATTGATTATTATCCTTAAGTTTTTTGGGTGGTATAATTTTTATTTGATACATCACATTTTCATTGCCGATAAATTTCTCAATCTTTTTTCATTGTAGCAATTATTTTCTTAAATTTTTCTATCAAATTTTTATCTTCAACATTTCATTAATTAATACGTTTCGTTGTTGATAATAATTTATATCAAAATATTTTATTTTCATTCTTTGAAATGAGGTAAAAAAAAAATTACGCCATTCCGACGGACATTTGGACATAAAATTGTTATCAAATACAAAATGTGTTAACTAATGGAAAGTTTAAGGATAAGAATGATTTAAAAAATCATTAAGGATTTAAGTGCTATAATGAGGAAAGACCAATAACCTTAATTACAATTAAAATGTGGTGCAAAAAATAAAAACTATGGTATAAATATAATTACCCTAATTTTTTTTTTTGATGAATCACACAATTGTCCTCAAGCAACACTAACTGATGAAACCATTCAAATCCTGATTTTTCGTTTTGGATAATGAGGATCAAATTCTATTAAATGCAATCATTCAATCCTTATCCCCCACCATCAAATCATCAATTCGCCCGTTTATAGCCTCTTCCGGGATTTTTTAGGAAGCTTGGACTACTTTCAAAATTGGATAATTAGTACATAACATCTCCACCTTTCATTGTTATTGTGGAAAATGTCCTTACATTCTATTTTTTTAGCATGTTCACCCTTATTTTCAATTTTTATTGCGCAAAATGTAACTTTCATCCATTTTTTCAATTAAAAATTGTGAAATAATGAATATACCATTCTCTTTAAATAAAATCAAAAAGAAAAAAATTAATTGTAACCATAGTCCCAATTTAAAAAAAAACGCAAATGAGTCACCGAATAAATTATTAAATTGGTAGTCAGCACATTATAACCATACCTTTCACTATTATAGCGAAAAACGTCCATACATTTTTTTTGACATTTTCACCCTTAATTATATATTTGATTGCGCTAATCATCATTTCTATTCATTTTCATCAAATTTCTCAATAAAGAGTTGTGAAATGATGAATATACCTTCCTATTTAAAAAAAGTAAATCAAAGTAAATTATTGTTTTTAATTTCTAATTTTTTAATAATTTACTTGAGATTCATTTGCACATTTTAATTTTTTTCAGTTTTTCAATAAATTTAATTGGGGCTCGTTTGCACTGTTTTTTAAAAGAATTTAATTTCTATTTTTTTAATAAATTTATTTGGGAATAATTTCTACTTTTCTAATAATTTATTTGGAGATCGTTTGCACTTTCTTTTTTTTTTAAAAAATAATTTCTACTTTTCTAATAATTTATTTCGGAATCGTTTGCACTTTTTAAAAAATTTGGAACTATGGTTGCAATTAATTCTTTAATTTTTTTATTTAAATACGAGGGTATATTCATCATTTCATAGCTCTTTATTGAGAAAAATTGGATGAAAATGGATAAAAATGATTGTTTGCTCAATAAAATGTGTAATTAAGGATGAAAATATATATAAAAAAAGAAAGATATGAACAATTTTCGCAATAATAGTGAAAGGTAGGAACATTATGTGCTAATTACCTTTTTAATAATTTATTTGGGGATTCATTTGCCTTTTTTTAAAATTGAAATTATGGTTGCAATTAGTTTTTTCTTTATTATTTTATTTAAAGAGAAGGGTATATTCGTTATTTCACATTTTTTAATTGAAAAAATAGATGAAAATGACATTGTGCTCAATAAAATGTGGAAATAAAGGTGAAAATGTCAAAAAATAAAAGAAAATGACGTTTTTCATAATAGTAGTCAAATGTGTGGACGTTTTTTGCTAATTACACTTTCAAAACAATATATGCAAAACTATCATTTGATTGCGCAAATCATCATTTCTATTCATTTTCATCAAATTTCTCAATAAAGAGCTGTGAAATATGAATATACGATCATATTTAAAAAAAGTAAATTAAAGAAAATAATTGTTTTTAATTTCTAATTTTTTAATAATTTATTTGGGATTCGTTTGTATTTTTTAATTTTTTGTTTCAATTTTTCAATAAATTTAATCGGGGCTCATTTGCACTTTTTTTAAAAAAGAATTTAATTTTTAATTTTTTAATAAATTTATTTGGGACTAGTTTGCACCTTTAAAAATTTTTTTCTACTTTTCTAATAATTTATTTGGGGTTTGTTTGCACTTTCTTTTTTTAAAACAATTAATTTCTAATTTTCTAATAATTTATTTGAGATCCGTTTGCACTTTTTTAAAAATTTGGAACTATGGTTACAATTAATTTTTTAATTTAAATAAAATGCTATATTCATCATTTCACAGTTCTTTATTGTGAAATTGGATGAAAATAGATAAAAATGATAGTTTGCGCAATTAAATATGTAATTAAGGGTAAAAATATCAAAAAAGAAAAATATGAACTTTTTTTCGCAATAGTAGTGAAAGGTATGACCATTATGTGATAATTACCTTTTTTAATAATTTATTTGGGGATTCTTTTGCTTTTTTTTTAAATTGATACTATGGTTGCAATTAGTTTTTTCTTTTTAGTTTTATTTAAAGAGATGAATATATTCACCATTTCATATTTTTTAATTGAGAAAGTGGATGAAAATGACTTTTTGCTCAATAAAATGTGAAAATAAGGGTGAAAATGCAAAAAAATAAAAGATAAGGATATTTTTCACAATAGTAGTGAAATGTGTGGACGTTATGTGCTAATTACTCTTTCAAAATAATATATGCAAAACCATCTTGTTGACACATCAAGCAATAAAAAAAAGAAAAAAAAAAAAAATCTTCTTTCAAGCCTCAATAATGGAACCCCAAGTTTTAGTCCTTGTTTGAGCTATTATTTGATAATAAATTTTATAAAAAAGTAATTTTTTGAAAAATATGTTGTTAAAAAGTAGGAAAAAATTATAATTTTACATGAAAAATTATTTTGTTGTGATAATATATAATTTAAAATAAATTTGAGAAAAAAAATGAGTTTTACATAATGAAGCCCAAATATGAGCTAAATATGGTACCGAAATGCATTAATTATAATAAATAATCAATTCAATTAAAACTAAAAATCAAGCACAAAGAATTCAAGTTTATACAAAATATTTGCTTCTATTTCAAAGCTATTCAAAGCTAGCTAATGAAATACTTGGTCATCGTCCTGGACAAAAATGCACTAGTTAATCAAGGATTAACTATATTCATATTAAGTGCTACTCGCCTTAACTTATCAATGCATGTTTGGTGAATCATAAAAACTTTGAATAGTTCTATTTATTATTAGCTGTGATCACCACCAGTCTAGATTACAGTAAACTCATTGATTATATTGTATAGTTGGCAGGTGACACCGAGCCCCTAATAATTGTTCACCTTAGTAATGATTCTTATCGGTTTACCTCATCAAGGTATTCGACTGCCTACAAACTAATCTCTTCTTACTATTTCTTTATCAGTAAGCGTTGTTTATTTCTAATTAAAATAAAACTTTTTAATTTTTATATTCATTTTTACCCGTACATTTACATAATAAAATATTTTTCACATAAAATCAATATTTTTCTCACTTTTTAATGACACATTCGTAAAAAAATCACTATTTAAAATATTATTTTTGCAAAATAATGACAATCAAACCAGGCTAAATATTCACTGGATTGACTATATTTCTAGTTTGGATAATTCTATTTGTATCGAATGGGGGTTTCCAAAAATGTGCTACTCTCTCACATGCGCGCGGGGCCCGCATGAATAAAAACTCGTAAATGTGTGGTCCCACACCCTATTATAAACGTAGATAAATAATTATGTAAAAAAGACGATGTCCATGTAGCATAACCCTTCTAGTTTTCTATAGCCATCTTTGTAATATAGTTCATGCTTTTGCGTGTTAGAAAAATTATTTTTTCAAAAGCCACGGCCATAGGTCCATGACCCGAGAAGCCCACATGCGATAGAATTCTCACAACAGGAAGATCTTTCTAGAAGCGGCCCAGACAGTGCATACACACTCCATATAAGTACTCGCTCGAATTTTCCGCACAGAACCACACACATTCGAACAACTTGAAAATTGAGAGTTTTTCTTTTTCCTCTTTACAAATCGGAAGAGAATTCTAGAAAATCATCTCTTACGCCGCGGCGCACTCGATCTATTCTGAGGTACTGTTTCTTTTGAATCTCGATTTCTTCTTTTCTCTATGTAGAAATATCAGATCTAATAGGATATCCTGTGTTTTAGTTTTAGTCTACGTTTTTATTTTCGATCTGGTAAGTTACTTCATTTGTTAGTGATTTCAAATTAACACACACGTGCCAATTCTAGATGTGTATTTTTTTTCTCTCTTTTTTGAATTTTTGGATCAATTTAGTGGGTTTGGCTGTGAAGAGAGCAGGCACATTGCCTTCTACTAGGTTTATTTTTCTGTTGATTTGATGCTACTTTAGAAATTTCTTAATTTTAACACGCATGGTATTATTGTTAAGAGTAAAATAATGAAATTGGTGTATAAAAGGGAATAATTGATTTTTGTTTAATATGACCTAACTTCACTGTTCTTTTCATGTCAATCCATACATGTAATAATAAATGTGCGGCAGAATAAGTGTGAGGCAGTTTCCGACTTTAACTGCGTTAGTGATTTTTTAACACTGCAATCTTCAATCTTGCAATGCATGAAGTCAAAGTGGATCACGATGTAATAAAGTCATCTCCAACCGTTCGCACTAAATGGTGCAACTTTCGCAACATTTTGCAGTCATTTTCAACTATTACACCAAATATTGCACCAAATGAAACAGCATTTCCTTTATTTCCTTATTTTTTATTTGTCAACAATTAGTTTACTTTAGAAATTATTTAATTACAAATTATGTTACTACTAATATTATTAAATTAAAAATTATTTGCATATTAATAAATTAAAAAAAGCATTACACTTAATAAGACAATTAAATAAATTATGATTTACTATAATGTTAATTAGAAATAATAATCAAATTAAATAAATATAAATAAATTCAAATCATTTTAAATAATAAAAGGCTATAAATTGTATGTAATAGGAATGGAAATTTGTTATAATATAAAATGAAGGACAAAATAGGAATAATGAAATTACACCAAAGTGTTTTAATGTACCATTTGAGTGGATTTTTGCACTAAATTGGTATACGAATTTAGTGCAAGGTTGGAGATGCCCTAACTAGATTGAGGTTGAATACGAATATGTGATGGAAAGTGTATCTAGTTATATACTATTTTTACATTCAAAGCTCTCTGAATTGTCTTGCTTTTATATTATTGTCAAGTTGTTATCTTTACTTGTCATCACTGATATGATGTATAAGCACCTATGTGATGTTGTTGCATAGATGTTAGGAAAATGACTTGGGTTGTTGTTGTTGTTTTTTTATTTTTATTTATTTTTAATGGTTGCCTTCGTCCTAAATAGAAAGGATAACTGGATGAGTTCGATGACCATTAAATGTGACTTTTTGTTTGTCAGGTCATTAGGTATTTGTTGAATTTGAGGTGCTCTTGCTGCAACTTTGCCCAGTCTAGCAAACATGAGTGTGGTGGGTTTTGACTTTGGGAACGAGAGCTGTGTGGTTGCTGTTGCGAGGCAAAGAGGTATTGATGTCGTTCTTAATGACGAGTCCAAGCGTGAGACTCCTGCTGTCGTATGCTTTGGTGACAAGCAGAGATTCCTTGGAACAGCAGGATCTGCATCCAGCATGATGAATCCCAAAAATACAATATCCCAAATAAAGAGGCTGATTGGACGCCAGTTTTCAGATCCTGAGCTGCAGCAGGATCTTAAGGCCTTACCCTTTTCTGTGACCGAAGGTCCTGATGGATATCCTTTGATCCATGCACGTTATTTGGGAGAAATGAGGTCTTTTACGCCTACCCAGGTATTGGGAATGGTTCTATCTGATTTGAAGAGTATTGCTGAAAAGAATTTGAAAGCAGCAGTTGTAGATTGCTGCATTGGGATACCCGTTTATTTCACAGACCTTCAGAGAAGAGCTGTCATAGATGCTGCAGCAATAGCTGGTTTGCACCCTCTCAGACTTATTCACGAGACTACTGCTACCGCTTTAGCTTATGGTATTTACAAGACCGACTTACCTGAGAATGACCCGTTACATGTTGCTTTTGTTGATGTGGGGCACGGAAGTATGCAAGTTTGTATTGCTGCTCTAAAGAAAGGTCAGCTGAAAATATTGGCCCATTCTTTTGACAGGTCCCTTGGTGGAAGGGATTTTGATGAAGTTATTTTCCAGCACTTTGCTGCAAAGTTCAAGGAGGAATACAAGATTGATGTCTTCCAGAATGCCAGGGCTTGCCTCAGGCTTCGTGCAGCTTGTGAGAAGTTGAAAAAGGTTCTCAGTGCAAATCCTGTGGCACCTTTGAACATTGAGTGCTTGATGGATGAGAAGGATGTCAGAGGTTACATTAAGAGAGAGGAATTTGAGCAAATTAGTGTTCCAATATTGGAGCGCGTTAAGAAACCATTGGAGAAGGCTCTTGCAGAAGCTGGACTTACTGTTGAGAATATTCATACAGTTGAGGTTGTTGGTTCAGGCTCTCGAGTTCCTGCTGTTATGAAGATATTGACTGAGTTTTTTGGGAAGGAGCCCAGGCGTACAATGAATGCTAGCGAAAGTGTTGCCAAAGGATGTGCTTTAGAGTGTGCTATTCTTAGTCCCACATTTAAAGTGCGCGAGTTCCAGGTAATGATTCTTATAATTGATACCACAACTTTCATGTTTCCCGGGAATTACGTATAATCAGTGAAAGCCTTTGAGTTCTCTCTCTCTCTCGCGCGCACACAGACACGCGTGCGCGCACGCACGCACAAAAAAGCACTTGGAAGCTGACGTCTGGTTATTAAAGAAAAAAGATAAAACATCAAAGGGTGAGAATCTTCCGTGATGGTTAACACCTTCGGATTTCTAAATCCATTTAAAATGTGAATCTGTTCAAACTTTGCTATTTTGTGATAGAGATGGAGATAGTGATTTGGAGTAGCAGTACTAGAAAATGTGCCTTACAGCTGCCTAATGTTGCATGTATTCTTTATATGTTTAATATCTTGGGAAGAAAGAGGCTAACAGGCAACNCTATTTTGTGATAGAGATGGAGATAGTGATTTGGAGTAGCAGTACTAGAAAATGTGCCTTACAGCTGCCTAATGTTGCATGTATTCTTTATATGTTTAATATCTTGGGAAGAAAGAGGCTAACAGGCAACCTGGGAATATATCTAACAGTGTGCATTACAGAGATTCATTAGGGGACTGATGCATCTCTATTACTATTTCTTCATAAAGATTCTAGATAAATTTAACTTAGGACTTTTTGTGCCGAGCTATCTTTCTGTCCAAACTTAGGGGAGATTACTACGTGACATCTGGATTAAGATCTGGTCAACATTTTCTTTGTAGGTCAATGAGAGCTTCCCATTCCCCATTGCCTTGTCATGGAAAGGCTCTGCTCCAGATGCACAGAATGGAGCCATGGATAACCAGCAGATCACCGTTGTGTTCCCCAAGGGTAATCCGATACCAAGTATGAAGGCTCTTACATTCTACAGATCTGGTACTTTCACAATCGACGTTCAATATGCGGATGTTAGCGAATTGCAGGCACCTTCTAAGATTAGCACTTTCACGGTAATTTATATGTACATGCCTGTAAGATCCATTCAATTTGTTTACAGGGTAGCTTGGACAATTTTTTTGTATCTGCCTGACACAGCCCCTTTTTATTTTTATCTTTTTGTGCTCAAGATTGGACCTTTCCAATCCACGAATGGTGAACGGTTGAAACTGAAGGTCAAAATACGCCTAAATCTTCATGGAATTGTCTCTGTTGAGTCAGCTACTGTAAGTTATCTCTAGAACGATCTTTTAACTTTTTATTTATGATCGTGCCAATCTAAATATTTTGGAGTGTAACCGATGTTTCTTGATATTTGTATCAGATTTTGGAAGAGGAAGAAGTGGAAGTGCCAGTTGTAAAAGAGTCGGTGGAGAAACCGACCAAGATGGAAACAAATGAGGCTCCTGCTGATTCTGTGCCACCGAGTGCTACTGAAACCGATGTAAATATGCAAGATGCTAAAACTGAAGCCCTTGGAGCTGAAAATGGCGTTCCTGAGTCAGGGGATAAGCTCGTTCAGATGGAAACAGACACTAAGGTGAGTTAACAATGACTTTCAGAGTATTTTTTTGTCTGTATTTTCCTGAGTTTATGATTTCTTGTCCTAATAACTGGTCTGAATTTTTGCTTCTTTTCACATTTTCCTCGATTGCTATAGGCTTGTAAATTTCCTTTTTCATGGGCCAAACCTTCTCTCTCTCTCTCTCTCTCTCTCTCTCTGCATGTCATGTCTATTTTATATCTCTCGAAGAGATGTATATACATGTTGCTTTCTAGTTTTACTAACTTTGATGCCACCATGCTATAATGGAAGATTGTTTTTGTTCTATGAATGCTTTTCTTAATATTATTTTGCCAACTTGACATGTACGAAAATATTGTGAGGAAGGAAAACGGACCCTAGCAATCTAGAGTTGAACTCTTTATTTGTCATGTATGTTTGGACTTTATGAACGGTACAATCAGAAAATATGGTTGTATTATAGGCTGATGAATTTTATAGGCAAGCTAAGACACAATCTCTTATTATCATGTTGTTAAAATGCCTGTTTTTTGTGTTTTCTATTCTTGGGTTTTACTCTTTCTGTGAGATAGAGAGAGGTAGAGAGGGTATGTACTGTATCCTTTCATAGTTAATTAAACCAGGCCCGGACTGACCCTGGTCCGGTCCAGTTGGTATATAGGGACCGATCATCCATCGAATTGTTATTGAACCGGATGGGTTTGATATATAACTAGCGAACTGGTTTGGTTTAACCCTCTGATTTGCTGAAATTTTCCGAAATTTCACGTAGTGGGATTTTGATCCCACGGGCACAACCTCCTGTATATAGCAGAAGCTTTGAACCAGTAGGCTACAGCTTTATATTGAACAAAAACATAACCAAACATATATAAGCCTTTCAGATATTCCAAATGACAAATTAATCAATTACACAGAAGTTTAACAAATATAATTTTCTTCTTCAGATCCTGACAAATTAATCAATTACACAGAAGTTTAACAAATATAAGTTTCTAATTCTATCTGAACAACTGAGAATATTTTTATTAATATTAATATATTCCACGTGAAAAAATTCAATATTTTTATCGACAACATTCCATTTTTAATTTTAATAAAAAGAACACGTAAATGATTCAAGGAGTTCAACTAAAATTTTCAAGAAATTCAAAGGTGTTGATAAATACTTGCAAGTCCGCCAATGATCTACCTGTCTGACCGCTTGCCTGATGACTCGGTGACTTAGCTGGGTCAATGTTCGGTTCAGTTTGAGAACTGTGAAATCCTTTTATATTTGTACTAAGTCACCGATGCCATTGGTTAAATATGTAGTTCTGAGAAGCACTGATGCCACTGGTGCTTGAGCTTCGGTGTTCGACATGTATCACTTGTGACAACATCGTGGCATGTCCTTTTTATTTTCTATGAAGGCACCGACATTGACATATCCATTTCAAAATAATGGTAACAGACGAACAAATTATACTAACCTTAGGGGAAGGGGAGAGCATCCAAGGGTTTGGCAACTGTGCTGGAAGGATATCAATGACATTGAGTTTTGCAAGGTTAGGGTTTCCTGAGATGGCTGACGGTCGAGTAGTTTGTGCTTTGTGTGAAGTTGGGTATCAGGTTTTCTAATTTGGGTTTCTCCTTTTATTGGGTTTAAAGAAGGTTTGGCACATTAAATACAGAATATACATGTGCATTTTCTTTTTCTAAATTTATGGCCCATTCTACTGAACATAAATGTTTGGCCAGTGAGCGTATACTTAGCCTTTCTCTTTTTTGTTTATTTATTTTCCTTAACATTAACCTTTTTCGTAAGAAATCTTGATTATGTGTTTCTACTGTTTTCTTCCTCAAAGTTCATATCCATTTCTCTATTTGCTTTACACTATTAATAAATAGCAATTACAAAATTATTTTTAATCATCGTTCCTTTGATGTGTAGTCAGCGTGTACATGGCGCGCGGGTTTGTGCTTCTTAGTTGTTTACACAATTGGTGGGGGTGGGGGTCCTGGCCCCCGCTGGATTTTGAGGTTTTTATTTTTTATATTTTAAGTTATATATTTACTCTTTTCCTTTTGAACATTTAAAACTTCAAAATATGCAAACAAAATGTAACTAACGGGTCTCCAACCAACCCATACCTGCATAGTGTGAACATTATGCCCTGTTTAATGTAGATTAAAATTAGATTTTTAGTAGATTTTAAATTTTTAATAAATGTTGATGAAATGCGTTATTGAAAAGTTGTTGGGTTGTGTTTAAAATTAATTGTGCTTTGACTTGAGATTTTAATCCAAACTAAATAGGGGGTATACTTGTTAATATTGTTATAGCTTGCTGAATAGGTTAGTTTTAATTTCTTAGTTTTTAGTTTTAGGCATATTAATATTTAGTTTTCTCTAGAATTGGTTAATTTCAGTGAATTATAGAATTTTATTGTATAAATTGTTGTATCATTAGAATTTTAGCATGTTTAATTTTATGAGACTTGTATAGTTGTGTTTGATTTTAATTTCAGTGAATTATAGAATTTAATTATATGAATTGTATCGTTAGAATTTTAGCATGTTTAATTTGATGAGACTTGTATAGCTTTGTTTGATTTTAATTTAAGTGTAATTTGCTTTGTTTGATAGGTGAACCAAGTTTGGTATTTTTTTTTTGAAAATTATAATCAGTAAAATTGTAAATTTGGTCATTATACAAAGATTTCATAATATAAAAATTTATGGGGAGAACAATTAAAATGTTGTAACAAGTTTAATATTTTTGTTTGAAAATTTTCCTTAGTTTAATCTTGCCACCCCCAACCCCAAACGAAAAAGAACTGGCTTTGCCATTGGCCATGATTGGTTATTATTTAATGGTTTGTTAGGAATATAAACTATATCTTAAATGAAATGTTACATATTTTCTAGTGGTAAGTTTGCTCTATACGTGTCATATCTATTTGTTCGGAATCTCCTGACGTTACAGAGTTGATTTATACGAGTATATCAATGCAGGTCACATTTTTGACTTTGTTCGTCGTGTTCTAACTCTGGATTTTCCCTTTATTTATGTTCATCAGGCGGAGGTGCCCAAGAAAAAGGTTAAGAGAACTAGTGTGCCTGTTTCAGAACTTGTGTATGGAGGAATGGGAACTGAAGAGGTGCAGAAGGCGGTGGAGAAGGAATTCGAGATGGCTTTGCAGGACCGTATTATGGAAGAAACAAAGGACAAAAAAAATGCTGTGGAAGCTTATGTTTATGACATGCGGAATAAGGTATGTTTTAGGAGTGTTGTTATGCCAGAACTTTAACCATGGGATATTGAAAGCTCATTATTAAAATATAAAAAGTATTGACAGTTCTATTGGTTCTGTAGCTTACAGACAAATATCAAGAGTTTGTAGTGGATTCAGAGAGAGAACAGTTGATGGCTAAACTCCAAGAGGTGGAAGATTGGTTGTATGAGGATGGCGAGGATGAAACCAAAGGTGTCTATATTGCTAAGCTGGAGGAACTCAAGAAGGTAGTCTCGTGTGTTTGTTTGTTAGTGATTACTGCCTCTTTGATTTCTGCCTTTATAGGACATTGTTTTAAGAATATGTCAAATATCCTGCAGCAAGGTGACCCCATAGAGGAGCGATACAAGGAGCATATGGAGAGGGGACCTGTAACTGATCAATTTATTTATTGCATCAACAGTTACAGAGAGGCTGCAATGTTGAATGATCCAAAATTTGATCATATTGATATGGCAGATAAGCAAAAGGTATCCTCTCTTGTGCACTCTCCTTCCTCCTCAGAAGTAGGCTTGCGTGGTAGATAATTGGTGCAACTGTTAATGGATTGCGATTTACTTTATATTCCTTTCCCAGGTTTTGAATGATTGTGTCGAAGCTGAGGCTTGGCTTAGAGAGAAAAAGCAGCAGCAGGATGCACTTCCTAAGTATGCAACGCCAGTTCTTTTGTCCGCTGATGTCAGGAAGAAAGCTGAAGCTCTCGATAGGTATTCTTTCATTTAATTGTCCTGTAATTATGAGCCATTTTCTATTAGAGTTGTGGTTTTTCCATCTAAATGCTATTTTTGTGTCTTTGCGCACGTGGTGTGGAAGATGCTAAATAGCTTGCTAGTAGCCTAGTACTACTGTTTGTTTTTGTTCTAATAATTACTACTAATACATTACAAACTATTGGGACTTTAGTGAAAATGCGACTTGCGTTGACAGGTTTTGCAGGCCAATAATGACGAAGCCAAAGCCGGTGAAGCCAGCTGCTCCTGAAGCGCCCTCACCAGCACCATCTCAAGGAGGCGAGTCCCAATCTCAGGGGGCAGAGAACCCTAACTCTAGCCCTGCCCAGAACACTAATGAATCTAGAAATGAAGCATCATCCACGGAGCCCATGGAAACAGATAAGTCTCAAGAGTGACCCAATTGCTGCATAATGTGTTTGTCCTGTTGGTATATCTATATTTCTTGCTGGGCTTGTATGGCCTCGTTTGTACAAGTAGCAATCAGCGACTTGAACTTTGGCGTGGCCGTGAAATGTTTGCTGGAACTTGTTTCTTTGGATAATGTATATCTCTATAATCCTGTTTTACTGAAGGGTTTGTGAGAGAGGAGTGACTAAGATATGATACTCCTCTGCCTACTTATTCTTGTTCACAAAAAGGACCTGTCCTGATGTTTATTGGTTAAGTTTTCCCATTTCTGCTATAGACTTTCTTTCCGGATTTGATTATGGATTTTTCAATGAAATTAGATTTTTTTTTTTTCGATAATGAGCGGTTTTTATATTTTATGGTCGTGGATGTGAAAATTCAGTTCTGATATCCAGGCATCAACAGAAAATGTTTGCACACAGAGTTGGAATTTGCTGTCCCATCGATATATTTTTGACACTTATATTTATATTGCACACACCAATATAAGTATTTTCGGGTTTGCAAAATTGAGAACTTTCATCGAGTTCGAATATGATTCTTGTGAGGGTTTTGGCGTCGTCGACAAGTGGGATATATAAAATGTTCTGCAATTATGTGGATTAAAAGTGAATTTTGAATTTAGTTTTGATATTGTTTAAAATCTTCTTACTGTTTACAAGGTTTATAGTATATTATCTGATGAAAAATAGAAAAACATTTCTGAGCAACGAGTTAGAATTGCAGATTTGTGATTGATTAATGCTATGTGCTTAGTACTGATTTTATGTGGTATAGTCGTCAGCGCTGTATTGCCTGATAAGGTTACGGTGCATTTTATACATTGAATGGTAGATGGCCATATAGATTGGTGCTTAGTATTAATGGAGTCGAAACATTATTTTTCTGACTTATAGGGCGACGGGAATTAGATTTTTAAGTCTTAACGATGTTAAAAACCTGTAGGGACCATACAATTGACGTGTCAAATAACAATTGGTGGGACAACAAATTCAACACGTTATGACCACTGTTTTGAGGAATAATTGATGTTCCTTAATATGGTATCCGCCGAAAATACATCGATTAGCAAGAAGTCACAATTGCAAATTTTATATTAGAAAAAGAGAGGAAATCGATTTCTTAAGCTAACAATTTATTTCCAATTACTTGCATTTTACCATTGAAAATATACGCGCAGTCGGCCGCACGCATTTTGAGTTAGGATGATACTATCAAAAAAATTGTGAAGAATTTTACATCCAAAAAGGTCATGCTATGTAAATTTTCAATAAACGGGTATAATTTTTTCGAATGTAAAATTTTGAAATTGTTTACATCATACTCGATGTAGAATTTTTTAATAAAATGATCTAAATTATATTAAGAAATTTATCACACAAAAATGATAAGCATTAATGAAATAATTGATTTTTTTTAAAAATACAAATTAGACGTCTTTTTTTATTTATTTTTATTTTTTATTATTATTATTATTTTTTATGACGTTTGTTTGAACCACCTTTAATTATTGTATGATGTAGTTCTTGAAATGAGTTTCGAGATGACATGTGATTTGTGAATTCAACAAGTGTATAATTATTGGAGAATTTTTAAAGTTAGCATGCTATCGAAAATTTCGAAATAATAATATGAAACGATCTACTTTGACGAACCGTAACATTTTGTTATACGATTGGCCATTTCACGCATTGTTAATGACATGGGAAACTACGTCGTGAAATCTTTAATACAAAATGATATTAAAGATGCAATATTTTGAATGGCAACGGTGCGGGTATGAGAAGGGTCTGCCAATTGCACCCCGTCATGTCGGATATTTTTGTTATCTTATTCTATTCTCATATCCGGTTAAAGCGGGATGGGGCGGATTCGGTGACCCGCCCCATTTATTGCCCCTATTTATTTTTCCATTTTATTATTTATTTATTTTAATTTTTTATGTTTTTAGTTAGTAAATATTATTATTTTTTCTAATTTGTTAAAAATAAATTATGTTCTCTTTAAAAACGAAGATAAATCTATTATTTTTATTTGATAAAAAATTTAAATGTGAAATTAATTTTAAACGGAACGAATAACGGGACAAAAATTTTGTTTTCCGTACCCATCTCGTCCCGTTTCAGGACAATGACTCCTGCCCCGTTTGCTTGGTTAAGCCGGCAATCCCCTTTCCATTCGGGATTGGGTCTTACGAGATGTCCCTCGTGTCTTTTATTTTGTGTCTTCCATTGAATATTATGCACCTTCAGAGATATATGTTCAGTTGGTTGAAGATCATCCCAGCCCACATTTGTTGTATAAATAAAATGTAAAATATGGACACACAATATTGAGGACGATTAAGTAGCGTTTTAAAACTCGAACCTTCCTGATGATTCCACTGAAAAACCTATGAATTGAACATCAATTAGGTCTAAATCAGTCTATTAAACAGGTCAAATATCGTCCCGATGAAAAAACTGAAAAATTAGCTGGATTTTCATAAAAAAATTGTTGACCTATGATTTTATTTAAAATTTGAATAGTCGCTTACTTATTTAGGTATCAATTTTCATTTTTTTTCCTTCGAGTTTTTACCTGCCCCTTTAGCCCTACATTGTATACTTGCTGTGATTCATAAAACTGTAAATATAGTCAAGAATGTGTTTTCTTTTCCTAGCCTTCATTATGATCTAGATCTAACTCAGTAATGAACATAAAATTCAAGAAACTAGTAGACAAGGATTCAAATGAGTGGAAAAAGATTGTTCATAGACATGTACATCATGGGAAATTCTTAAACCACAAACTACGGTAACACAAGAGCCGTATCAACGACAGTATGCAAGTTTTATAATCTTTTGTTTAGAGCTTGAATTGGTTTGATAGACTGTGTTTTGATGCATGCCTACTGATAAAGTTCCACAATCCCAAAAATGATCCTAAGATGATAGCAAAATGGTACGTTTTCAAAGATCAAAATCTGAGACCAAGATCCAATATGGAATTGCAGTTATCATCTTGAGTGCAGCGTCACGTTTGGCTAAGCTTAGAACTTATTTTTAAGTAACTTAAATTGCCAATTTATGTTACTCTTTACACAAAAGTACTTTTATATTTTTGTAAGCTTAGCCAAACATGCTCAAGTATCCCATCGACAGATGTATGGATACCCCTTTTGACAAAAAAATCATTGAACAATTTGATCTCTCCCCTAAAAATACGTAACTGTTAAAACATAACATTTCAACCATATATGCTACTTACCTCGACAGGAGAATTTTCAAATAAATTTGCCACTTTTCCCCCTCGCTCGATGCTCCTGGAGAATCCCTCCCTTCTCTATATGATCACTATGCATAGTTCTAGGAAGATCTTTTGCCGGTAGCTGCTACTTCAGTTAACAGCAAAATGGATAACTGTACTTTCTTTTCCCTTCCATACGTATTATAGGGAAAGCAAATAGGATGGGGCAACAACAACAATCTTGCAACCAATCACATTAAATTTTAACAACAATAATAATTCTACATACACCGTCATGTGACCTCAGAATAAACATTAGAACTTATGAGCTCTGTTACTTCATATTAAAGATCACATTCTAGTATACCTGATGTTAGACCGACCACTTGATAGAGCAGGAGCATGGGGTGGAAGCATCAAGTGAAAAATTATTTGAATGCAGAATCCAAACATGCCTATCTAAGAGCGTGCTGAAGCCAAAGTGTCATACCAAAATATGAAATACGTGACTTCAGCTGCAGAACAATGCTCTTATGCAAATAGATGAAATAAAACAATCAAGATGACACAGAAAAATATATTAGGAATTACTAAAGCCAGCGAAGACAACATATTTGGATTCGGCATCTTAGGTATCCTCCTTATTGGTTTCAACTTAAATGGAAGTTTAAAGTAAACACCACATAAGCAGCAAAATTGGTATCTTAAATTAAAAAAAACAAAAAAACAGCACCTTACTTGTGTGACTGGTCATTCTACATGCAAAGATTACTAGAGTTCACAACAACTACCAGTCAACAGAAAACTTTATGATGAAAATGACAAAAGAATTCAACAAACAAGAAATCCTTCCACGAGAATAACAATTAACATGACATCATTTTAAATGGGAATGAACTCAGGAAAAGTTTAATTACTATGACTTTAATAAATGTTCTAATCATATCAGTATTATTCCCTTGCAGATATAGGACCAATAGGGTTAACACCCTGGATATAGTACAACTGCCAGCATCCAATAATCCACACACAACACTATATCCCGGGATAATGCCCTGGATATAATACAATGACGACAAGATACATTAACCACTGACATTCTCAGCAGACACGTCATTATCTTCATCACCTCGTCGTATTTTCACAATCTCAGCTTGAGCTCTCTCTAGAATCTGCCTCTTCTGCAGTTCCAAATCTCTATGGAAGTCCATCCTCATTTTCTCCAGTTCCAGCATTTGTTGTCTCTTACTGTTCTCGATCTTCTCATATATGTCACTAAATTTCTGGATGGAATCAGCAAGCAATTTAAGAGAAGCTCCATTACTCATTTCATTCCTTGTTTTCTTAGGAGGGAGACCCTCCGGACCACCTTCCTCACCTTTGGTGGATTCCGAATACCCTGGGCTATCTCTCATCTCATCCATTCCGTTTGAGCTATTCAGATAAACTTTAGGGTTCATGAACGTATACTCCCCTGAGTCCACTCCACATGATAGGCCTGCTTGCTGTGGGCCTGATGACAGCAACATATCCATCTTCTTGAAATACACCCATTTGCTAGTGGAACTTCCAGATTCTCCCAACTTCATCTTTTCTTTCTTGTATTTTTTCTTCAATGTATCTAAACGGTTCCGACACTGAGTATCTGTTCTCTCAATTTTTGACTCCTGGGAGACCTTCTTAGAAACTTCTTGCCACTCTTCAGACCGAAGGCTCTTCCTCCCATGTTTGAGAAACCTATCACCCCATGCATCCAGTAAGATAACAGTCTCACCCTCAGTCCAATCTGTATGTGGATTCCGTCCACCATATGATGGCTTTGGCACTGCAGGAGTCGCAGATGATGGTGCTGGTACCCGAGGTGCAAACTTGTAACTGGACAACAAGCTTTTCAGTTTTCTCTTTTTCGGGTGCCTCTGTAAATTACCGTAATCATCCTCATCGTCGTCGTCATCATCATTATCATCATTATCATCATCATTATCATCAGCATAATCATCTTTAATTCTCTGAACACTAGACCCTCCACCTTCATCCTGGTCATCGTTGTCATATTCCATATCTTCGTCATCAACATCATTATCATCGTCCTCATCACTAACATAAGTGGCATTCCGAACTGGAAACTCTTGGTCATTTACACCATAAGGATTTGGCGGGTACCTATCATTTTCCCGAGTATCATCCATCACGCCCCACGACCAAGAAACCACCGTACCACTCCGTGTTAATGCCCAATCTCTAAATTTATTTCCAAACTTAGTTTTGCAAAAAGCAAAGTTCTTTGATTATTTCCCTCAATTATACATCTTTATCCACATACAGACGAAAATTAAGTGATGTCTTCTACCCGGAACACCTAAATACCCACAAAATTTCAGATCATCATTACTTAAGCACAAACGCCAAAATTAGTGTCAAAGGGGATTTTCTAACCTAAAACAGCGAAGTATAAATTCAGTTTCTTTAAAATAAATGAATTATAAAGATCATTACCAAAAAAGCAGGGGTGAAAAATAAAGTTAAATTCCAAGAAAATAAAAACCCTATAAATTCATACCTCAAATAACTCACTTATCATCCTGAGATGCCTTAAGATTCAAGCTTTCTGAAAAATAAACACCGACGGCTAAATAACTCATCAAAATTCAATTTTATAAAAAATCGGAAAGATCAAATTTCGAGAGAATAGAATCGAAATTCTCAAGAGAAATATCATAATATTTGTTTCTTTACTTTTTTAATGGAGAAGAAGATGTTGTGAGAGTGGAAAAAAATGCGCATCTGAAGTAGATCAGCTGTAGAGTGGACGTAAATGGCCATTGCTAAAATGCGCTGGATGTGCGCTTTGCTCATTTTCTGGCGGCATCTCGCAATCGTTGGGCCCACGGGTAGATGTTAGTGGGCCCGAATATTCATATTTTGGAGCTACATGTTCAGTTCTTCTATTAGAGATTACTTTAGGCCCATTTCGTTCAAAGTGGGTTAATTTTACAAATGACCACTCAACTTTGCTCAAATTTCACTTTGACCATCAAATTTAAATTGTTTAATTATCGACTGATCTTTTAAAATTATGGCAGTTAAAACTCTTATCTTTATTATTCTTATAAATTTTAGGATGATTTCTCACGTGGCAGGGTTTAACTGAGTTAGTGAAACTCTTTTTAAAGCTCACTGATGATAATGGTGATTTTTTTTTTCTATTTATAGAATATGTGGTTAAAAAATAGGAAATTTTTTTGGGGTTTATATATTAAATTATTTTATTAGGAGAATGTGGTTTGAAAATGAATTTGATAAAAAAAATGAATTTTCAAAGAATGAGCTCAAACATAGGCTAAATTTTGAAGAATGTTGGTCATCGGGAAGAAGAATGAATGTGGTTGGAAGAAGAACATGGCAAATACAAAAATAATCAAGAACAAAGGAAAAAAAGATTTTCCTGGTGGTGGAGATGTGGCGGCAAGTGGTGGTGCTACCATGTGTAAAATTGTCCGAGACCATGAAACTTTGAAGAGGATGAGGTTGCTACTAGGGTAATTATAGGGAACATTACATGTATATGGTAGTTGTTAAATACAATTTCAAAATTAAGAAATTAGGCTTATTATTTCAAAAGTTAGGTTGCAATTAAATTTTATTAATTAAATATATTTTATTAAATAAATATATTGAAGTCACAATTATACAGTTTATGATCACAGTTACGTACTTATATATTACAACTTATTTATCGATCACATATTATCTAATTAATTGATCACTATTTATTTATAGGTCACAAATCACAAATTTTATAGGTCAAGACTTATTTCACGATCACAAATTATCAAATTAATTAGTCACAAGTTATTTCTAAATCACAAAAAATAAACTTAGTTGATTACAACTTACCAAATTTGAACCAGAATTACAAATTTAGTCACAAAAACACATTCTTTTAGATCATATATTATTTATTGGTCACAAATTAATCAATTGATTTGTCACAACACCCAAATAATTGATCATAAACACTTTTTATCCCATTCCACCATCACTACCCAAACCTAATTTCTTTTAGGCGTATCGTCGGGCACTGCTGCGAATGGCAACGAGCCAACTGTGATGCTCCTGCGAATGGCGATGCGTCGTTGTGGCGATGCGACGGTAGCGCGAGTAGCACTACCGCAACATTGTTCATGAAGACGCTGAGCGTCACGCGACACTAATGAGAAATTGAGAGAGAGAGAGAGAGAGAGAGAGAGAGAGAGAAGGGAGAGGAATTATTTTAATTTTATAATATTATTAATAACATTAAAATGTGGAATTATTGCCCAATTTATACAAAATCGAACCTTAAACTTGATTTTTGAAATTGGAACTTAAAAACCCAATCTCTATCTAATTTCCACTTAATTAATTATATTGGCAACTTGGCACTTTTAACATATGTGCATCACATTATAATTGCTTTAGCAAGTCCTCAATCTTTGATTATTGCGTCCTCATATCCTCAACTTTTTTTTTGTTGAAATCTCATTTTCATACTTCCATAAATTAAGATACCTTGTATCTGATTATGTATTCGTTCAAAAAGTTCTTTTGGATTTACTCATATTTTAAAATAAATATAAAAGTGCAATAAAATATTTTCACTCAATTTTAAAGAACGAAAGCAAAGTAATTGGACAGAAACCATCATCAATGATCAAAATGTGCTATTTAATATAAGGTCAAGGATAACAATACGATAAAAAAAAGATTTAGAACATAAGTGCAGTAAGAAAGAAAGATTGAGGACCTTACGTACAAAACAAAGTGATTCAACTATAAAAAACTTTGGTGTGAATGACCTCATACCCCTACTGGGCGGGGGTCGAAATCTCAAATTTTTGGTTCTAAAACTGCGAAAATCAGGGATCAAAAGACAAAAAAGGACCGAATTGCAAATTTCGGAAACTCAAGGAACTGAATTGAATAATGCAGAATGGCCTCTAGGTGTTGGGAGTAAAATACAATTTTTTGCTGCCTAGGCCAATTTATCACCGTTATGTGATGGACTAAACAGCATTTTGTATTGGTATAAAGTGCCATGAGTCCATGACTATCTGTCACACATTTGTCTTAATGTGTTTACCAGCCAGCCAGCCTGGGCAAGCGCTGTACTGATTATACATTGTATCTCTTTCTCTTGCCTCGTGCTTAGGTCTATAGAAGGCCAGGCTTAGCCACCCTTCTGTAGTATGAATAAAATCCAAAACACAAATATAATTTAAACTTTTTATGTTATTGTATAATATAAGTAACACAAGCATCAGGTATCATGCCACGAAACGGACAATAATGAGAGAGCAAGACAACTTATCGAATCGAAAGGCAATTTCACTCCTTGGGCCCTAACTTCCAAAAGCCTCCTAGTACAAATCAATTAAAAGAATGCAGCAAATCTTGAGATAATTTCATCAACATATACAAACTCAAATGCTCCTTAACCAGTTAAAGAATTTCCAACCTTCAACTATGGAACAACTACAAAATGGCAGTAGTTCCAACCACTACTTTATAAAAGGAAAGAGAGAAAAAATAACAGAAACGAATTTACCATTGTTGCCTAATCCATGAAAATCTGTCTGCTTTACAACTTTGTAATGTTGAGCATCAGGAACTCCCGTGAGATCTGATGGATGAAATTGACTGAGCTGAAACAGAAGCGGTCGGGCTGCTCAGATCCCGATCCCCATTAGAAACTTTGGGTTTTCCACTCAGTCTTTCCATTGCATCTTGACAAATTTCAGTAAACCACTCATCTTCCGGAAGTACACTGCCACCAACAATACTGGTTAACAAATTTGAAGATTTCGTTTAAGTTCTATGTAATTATTCATTTTCTTGGCTATTCCTTTAATTAAATAATTTCTCTAACTTGTGATCTAATTACTACGAAATTTCATCTCTTTCGTTTTTTGTATTTCTACACTTAAAAGACTTCCCTTTTCCCTTTTCCCTTTATCGAGATATCTCATATAGGATTTTCTCTCCATATTGGTTCCAAAATAACTATACAACTTCCCGTATCATTCGAAAGAAAATGCACAACAATCATACCAAGGTTACAGTACAGAAAGTACCTGTACGGATCTATGCCTGTTGCAGAAAATGCAGCCAGTGCTTTGGAAATAATATCATTCACGGCCCGACGCAAATTTCTAGACAAGTAGCGTCCTTGTGAAGCAAAGCATATCACAAATTTCATATCCAAGTAGAACTGCAGCCAATACAACATGTAAAGAAAAGATGGTTATAATAGCATGGCAATTAGACGGCAGATTTCACAAATAAATATCAATTTATAAACCTGTTGAAGACCGAGTGGACCTAAAGGCCTTGGTCCTTCCTCAATATCATCCCAAAATGTCTGGTCTTCTGAAAGCCATAAGATAACCGTCTCTGTTAGCCTCATCAATAACAACATTGCAAATCTTTCCCGGCCTACAAACATTTCCGCTGCCATTGCAGCCATCCTGTTCAGCTTTGCATAAAGTTCCTGGACAGCAGACAAAATGGAAAATTGTTACATATACAATCCATACCATTAACATTACCAGTTGTATTACAGTTATGAACACATCTCACCACAGGAAAGAAAACAAAAAGTGTGGAAACTAAAAGCTTGTTTTGGAAGTGTTTAAATTATGAACACTTTTGGTCAAACCACTTTTATCCAGACATTTCGTAGGATCCACCATTTATCCACTACTCATTTATATCTATTTATAATTTAAACTATTCATAAACAATTCCCAAACATGCGCTAAATTGTAAGTTGGCTCAAAATACCAGAAATGGAACACTGCAATGTAGATGTGCACCTCTTAAGCTGCTTAACCCCGAAAGCTCAAAGACTTCAACAAAAGAAGGAAGTGACATCTTTTACAAGCAATAGGACGAAAAAGTACAAGCTACATGATATAGACAAAGATGGTACTATGTAGGTCCCAGATCTTAAGCTGTTTAACCCTGTAAAGGCCCAAGATACTAACGAAGGACACAAATGTTCCCATTTACAAGGATAAATTAGTACAAACTACATGATAGGAGACAAAATAAAATATAAAAAATAGAATACCGAACTAGAAGATCCACATCGCCATAATATTGACAACAAAAGATCATAAGATAATTATAAGATTTAAAAAATACAGCCAACAAATTTACTTAAAAAATAGAAAAAAAATACCTGGAATATTGGAGAAGGGAACCACTCTATCTCATCCACATTCCCATCCATGTTTATGTAAATGTCTGCAGTAAGATAGCTATCACCTTCTTCAGTAAAAATAAGATCCAGAGCATGTTGTTGACAAAAACTATCTTTTAATCTATCAACCGAGTTCACAAGACGCTTCTTCCATTCTCTTTGCTCAGGATTACGATTTTGCCTCTCGGTAAGTCCTCTACGAGAATCATCCTTGTAAGTGGCTTGATTTAATGTGGAGAGCTTCAAGGCTGCACGTGGCAATAGCTCATCGGCTAGTAAGGATGCATTTGCAAGCAATGCAATTTGCTGGGCTTCAGTTTCAGCCATTCGAACAATTTTATTTCCTGAACCTTGGAAGTTGGCCTCATCTTCAATGGAGCCAGGCAATGCTCTTACGAGCATATTCACATATGAGTTGAACACCTGGAACAAACCATCCAATGTTTTACTTCCCAAATGCATACTTAACAGGGGTCCCACGTCTTCAAAAAAATCCTGCAAAGGCAGTTCAAAAAGGCAGCTGCTTCAACTTGAAGTTTAAAACCATAAGTAAAAGAATATAAGCAAAGATAGAACAGAAGAAACTTCACAGAAATTGAATTATTAAGAAATAACATGCTTAGTCACTTGTTCATGGAAATTAGCATTAAGAATTTTATGAACCCTCTTAAACACGCAATTCCAAAAAGACAGTTTTAAAACCAGAAAGGTAGACGACGTTACAGAACTCAATCCTGTCCAATAAACAATACTGATAGAAGGTACAAATTAAGATGTGCACAATTTACAACCAACCATAATCAAATCAGAGAGCCTTAGCCAAATTGCCTATACTAATCATTAGGCTAATAACTTTAGGGTTATATTGAAGTGAAGTAATACTTGAACGTAAATTTCCAGCTTATTCAACATGCTGCCAACAATTTGTCCTGAAATAAAATAATTACTATGTTCTAGAAAATTCTGTAAATGACTATGCCCCTGTTTGAGCTTCATTATTTCAAAATACATTTTTTTCAAAACTCATTTTCAATCACATATTCTCCCATAAAATAATATTACACGTAAATCCAAAACTTTTTCTTATTTTTTAACCACAATTCTCCAAGAAATCACTGTTCCAAAATACATTTTTTTCCAAACTCTCATTAAAATGGAGCCCAAACAGAGGATGCATGTCTTCATGGTGTATATTACAATTACCCGAGGAAGTCAACAGTTGGATTCTCATGCCTGACAAAACTGAATGTAGCCATGTCATTATGGACGTACACATACTACTTGGAAAGTATAACAAATACCTGGCCAAGATTTCAAATTTAAATACATAGATACACAGGCTAATGATTGTTACAGTAAAACACAATCCCTAGAAGAAAGCTTCATATCAAAATTGGAAGCCTTAGAGCAGTAATAGATGATCTTCAAAATACACTATTTGCCAACTCTGCCAAGAAACCTAGGAAGTTAATCATCAATGAAGAATGATAAGGAATTTAATTTGTACGTTGGCATGCTTAAAGTGAGAAATGAGAGTTATTTTTCTATGTTATCAGGGCAGCAATTGAGACAAAAATTGTTTTACCTGGATCATTGAGTTGAAACGATGAGCACTACTGGAAAGCTTGTGCTGGTGTGCCATCGTACCACCCAGAGCCGCAGTCCTGCCGGATTGGCGTGAAGCAGTTGGAGGATATGTGAGCTCCCAATCATCAGCAGCAGCTAAAGCAGCTGTGCTCTCTTCTATTCGCTTCAAATTGGCATCCAGCGCTTGCTCAACACTAGGTCTAAAGAGCTTCACAAGCACAGGACAAAGGGCAAGCCCACGAGCTTCCAACAGTGAACAGTGTCCTAAAGCTATTTGCACACATTCTGCAGCAGATCTTAAACCCCCAGCAGCAGCAGATGAAGCTAATGCATGTCGTTTGACAAGATGCGCAAAGGCCTCGGTTTGCTTTGTAGCCCACATAACTATCTCAGATGTATAAGCTGTCTCCTTACCAAAAATAACCATGGAATCACTGACTGCCTGAGCAATGGCAGAGAATACCAGCTGTGACAGGGCTGCTGTATATGCTCCTCCATATGAGGTACTTGATGGACGAAGGCTTTGCATGTTGTACTGGTATCTCTGATAGTGCGCATTGAGTAGTAAAGTATGAGCACGAGGACCATCTCCAAGTTTTTTGAGAGCTAAAATTGCTGCACGCAGCTCAGCACCACGTGTAGAAGGTTGGCAAGCAGCTTCAGCCAGCTGATCTGCTAACTTCTGCCTCCGTTCAATTATAGCAGACTGCAGAGAGAGAAGCATGCCAGGAGTCAGAGTTTTCTTTTCCTTTGCTTCAGACACTATGCGTTCGCCTTCATCAAGGCTGGCCAAAGCTTCATCAACTCTCCTTTCAGCCAACAGAACATCAAGGAAATCAGGGAACTCTCTCGACCATTTCTCCATATCTGAAGGTTCTCCAACTTCATCATTGGATACTTTATTTGCAGCAGAACCTTCAGGATCAGTATCAGAAAGAGAATCAATATGAACTCCCTCAGCTAAATTATGGACCAAAGTCGCCTGAGTGGATAGCAGGTTTCTCATCGATAAAAGCTCACCCTCTAAATCTGATATCTCTTTAGACGTACTGCCAGTTGCATTTAAAGAAGAAAAATGAACAGGAGATCTAAATATGTAGATTATACAGATGATACAAAAAACAGATGCAATTCGACCAGACATAAAATATAATGGACATCTTGTCAAATATGACAAGCAAAAGGCGCCCCTGATTGTATAAAAATATCAAATATATTTTATGTGCTAAATGCAATGTGCCGGCTTGGATACCATGCTCAGATGGTGGAAAGGTGAGGCAACATGATTGATGGCTTTCAAGCATCTCCAAATGTGTAAATATTACCTAATGGTGGCTATCATGGTAGGTACAGACCTTGTTTTCAGTAATATAGAGCTGTCTGAACTAATCTACGAACTTCAAAATTTGAGGGTTCTTTGGAGATTCTGAAATAACAAGTTAATTAATGTTTTGTTTAGGTATGCATATATTCACTCTTTAACATCATTTTCAGCCAAACAAAAACAAGAGATAGAAAGAGAAAAGAAAGAAGAGAATTTGTTAGTATGATGCAGGAAAATGTACCTAAGAACTCACCGAATGAAAGCTGTATAATTAGCATAGACACTTCTGCGCATTTCTTCCGCTGAAGATCTCTTCAAATCCATAAGATATGAACATAATTGTCTTATTTCCTGCGAAATGTGATTGTACAGTTGTTATTTCCTGAAAGAAATATCATTTATACTAACGAGGAGCACAAGAGAATCTATACTGGGCAGAAGCAAAAAAACAGGTGGTAGCAATCTAAATACGCATCAGTCATGTGGAAATTAATAAATTATAAATCCTTTTTTCCCTACTCTCTTCCCATCCCTGCATACTCATTAATTAGGGTTGATACTCGCTGAATACTATTAAATGCACAAAGTACAACAAGGCACTACAGTCTCTTGGGTTTGAGTGCAAAGCTAGTCAAAGCAAAGTTATGACTTCTAAGATAATGATTTTACAACATTTTCAGCAAAACGAAGATATAATATTTTCGTTGTTCAATCAATTTCAGCTAATCAATTAATTTCAACTTCCTGATGAGCAAACTTAACATTAAAATAATTTCAAATAAGATATTATATATATTTCAACCGCTGATCCCATTTCAAAAGCCAACAACTTAATACCGCCTCACAAAGTAAAACAAAATCAGTGTTCAGAAGAAAACAGACACAGAAAGTGCAAGAATTTGATAAAACAAACCTGTTTTGCTGCTTTGTATTTTTGAGCTTTTATGGTGCTTCACTAAGGGAAGCAGTTTGATGCCAAAAAAGTGACTAAGGCCCTCATGTATGTATTTTGGACTTAGGCACATGCATAGGTTCACTTTTGACCATGATCACATGGTATGAATAATAAGCAATGCTATCAGTAGTTATTGACTGGGACAGAGAACAGCTAGGACAATCTTAATTAAATTTATTAAACGAGTTGAGTGCATATATCAATCAAAGGAACATCTATGGCTATCCAAGATGTGCTTTCGTTGGAAGATATTTAGACCACGTCCAATGTCAACTGTGACAAAAAATGTATGGATTTATATCCATCAAAAGTACTACAGAGATATGGGCATACGTCCACAGGTGAAATCATCAATGCCATGCTAACAACGAACTGAAATTTAATTGAAGTACTATCAAGGCATTTGCATATGACAATACAGTATCGGTAGTTGACAATGGACATGGCAGCTCCTGATTTAGTTACATGCCTAATTAACAAAAATGACTTAAATGTTTGATTAACAAGAGTACACGAGTTTTATAATATTCAGCATTTATTCCAATAACTTAACTGTACAAGCAATGCAGCATTATATATAACCATGCAGTATGTGGTTACCCTAGAATATGAGGAACGAGAGAAATAGGAAGCTAATGAATACATACGATGTGATAATACTTGTCAGTCCAATTAAGAAAAATCATTCGACCTCTATCCTCATTATTTGTCTTCAAAACTATTCAAGATGTTCTTTAATTAGTTGACAACCATCAATGTCGTCTAATTAGACTCGTACCAAGCCATATTACCTCTTTGAGGCAATACCTAAGCCTAGAGGCATAAACCTTAACGTATGCCAAAAAAATTAAAAATTAAAAGAAAATAAAATACAAGGGTGGGAATTTTAACTGACACATGAGGTTTCAGTTCGGTTCCAAAAAAAGGGAACTGAGATCGATAAACCGATTGGGTCCCAAACGATTCTTAGATCTTGAATCGAAATTGTGGTACTCGACTCTGGAACCAAATTTGTCATTTTTATATACTTTTTACAATTTATTTACCTTGACCCGACCCGACAAGACAAGTAGCATATTTGCAAGGTACATGAAATAGCAAGTTTATAATGCCCAAGTAAGAAGTACCAGAATCCATCAAATTCATTTATTTGAATAATAGAACCATATCACTCTGATTTATAGCCACTCTTGACCACACTTCTAGAGGCGCCGAACGAAGAGCCATAGGCCCACAGTCGAATTTTGATGTTATTATGATAGATATCGAATGCTATTTGGTGGCACATTCAAACTTTATTAAGAAAATGTTGAAATATGTATTTGGTGATATTCTATTTCTTTTATCTCTGCTATGTATTGAGAAGAAAATTTGTATTGTCAGCTCACGATTTTTTTAAAAAATGCCATGGGTAGAATGGATCCAGATCCGAAGCTTGGGATTTGGATTTGGTTAAATAATTATGTAGACCCAAATGATTTCATTAGAAATAGCTGAAGTGTAATAGGTGGTTCCTGAGATTTGAAATACCCGGATTGACCAACCGACGACGCCTAGGCTTATAACATACAAAAAAGGAATTAAAGGCAAAAAACTGATAAAATAATGTAGGACTTGGAAAAATAGCCAAAAAGATGAGACCAATAATAGAATGTCCATAAAAGGCAAGACAAATGGGCAACTACCTTAGTCACCTTGGACTTAGCCTTGAGGTATATGCCTCAGTAAATCAAGGCATGACCTTACAAATGAAACTTTAGGCATAGGCTTTGAGGCGTTTAATGAAAACCTCACATGAGATGGGACGTGGGGCAAACAATGGACATCGCAGCTAAATTGATTTAGATCCATAATCATTGGTAAAATACATTTGTTCAACTTGTAACATAGTTAGTTCTCTGCTGTATTAAGATCTAATGTCAGACAAGGGAGAATTTCTTGTACTACTCATGTTTGATCGAACAATTATAGAAAAGGGTTACAATGAGCTTCAACATTTCTTCAACCAAACCACCATCCTTGCACCCATTTTGCACAATGCTTACCAAAAAGGTAGTTTGTGAAAACTGAATAGTAATAAAATTGCTCGAGCTAGGTCTGTGATGGCATCCCTTATATTTCAGTACGCTCACTTCCCACCCTTTCAAACATTAAATTATATTAGAGTTCTAACATATTAAAGTGCCTAATTAAGAAAAACAAATGAATGTATATCATATCAGCACCATCGGAAATATGTGTAGTTGGTCAAAAACAATTGGTGATTAAAAATTGTAAATTTCTGTAACATGAGGAGCTCTTGCAAAGTCAAGATAGCATATATTCACATTTCATTTTCTATTTGAATAGCAATAGAACCACAATAATTTTGGCAAACCGAAAATAGATGCATTCCAATTTTCTGCTTTTGGTAAAAGAACAATTTCTTTGTCCTGAAAACAGGCAGCCAAGGGTGCAAGGTTTCCTATTTTCTGCTTTTGGTAAAGAATTCTCCTGAAAATAGGTGCGGACAAGGTTTCCTATTTCTTTTGAAACCAATTTCAAGTTAACTCTACCAGTAACATATATAGATCTGGAAGACCAAAATAATAATTCAAACTATACCTCATTTTTATACTAACAAATAACCCAAACTTTCTCAACTGAATTATGAACAAATTAATTAAAAATTCAATTAACTATTTAAAAACGTTTATTAAATTCATAAGAAAAAAATAGGGACCTTTTCATTGAGGGACTGACACTTGGACTGGACAAATGTATCGGCATCAAAATTATCGGACTTGAAGACGTTTAGATTCTCTTCGAACTTGATGCCTGCGTCTTTGGTATTCCCTTTCAGTGGTCCTCCCGTGTGTGATGCTCCTCTTGACCGTGACGACTTCAACGACGCCATAACCAATTACCAAGAAACGCGATTCAGATCCAATTATTGTCCCCCCTGCGCGTATTCAGGGCTAATTCAATTTGATTTAACGAATATATAACAAAAAATAACTGGGACTTTAGGTTTTCAGAGGGTTAAAAACAGAATTGCCATAGAGTGAAAGAAGAATCGCCGATTCCGACGGGATTGTGTTGTAGAGAGAGAAAGAGAGGATTGAGAGAGAGGGAGTTTGTTCGTTGGTTGGCCAGTCGAGTTTAGCTTAAGCAAAAAAATTATTTTGAAATGAAAAAAATATCCCAAAAAGGAGCAAAGAAAGATTGTGTAATAAAAGTCAGAATTTTGTATTCTAACTGGCGTGTGATAATAATTTCATAGGGGTAAAATTGAAAGTAACGTAGATTTAGTTTCTAATTTGAGTAGAAAATTTGGATAATACGTCGTGTTTACAATTTTACACGTATCTCGTAAACAAAGTTCATTCGTATAATTATTAATATAAAGTTCGATAAAATTTACAAAGAATAAGATTTCCATTGCCACTATCAAACATCGTATTTGAATATGAAATAAGAGAATCTACGATAATTATATTAAGGACATGTTTCATTGTAAATATGAATTTGCATGGAAATTTTTAATTGAATGTTTTTGGTTGATTTAATTTTCAATTTAGAAAGTATAATACTTTTCCATTTTTTATTAGTGGATAGATGAGAGAAATAGAATTTAATGAAAAATAAAAACATATCACTCTTAGGGAAAATATTTTCCTTATTTTTAATGAAAATGTGGTCACTTGACCAACTTTTGAAAAATATTTTCCACGAAAAAAATCAATCAAACACTCAAAAAATAAGAATTTGAATGGAAAAATGATATTTTCTATAAAAAAATAAAACTAATCAAATGTTGACCTATGATTGATTTCATTCTTAATGTTTTGATCATAACAAATAAGATTAATATTGTTTTTAACAATTGATTTTGAGTGATGATAGTTTAATATTAAAATCAATCAAGTACTGTCAAAATCAACATATTATAAATCGAACTCAAAATTAAGATTAAAGTAAAAGTTAAGCGCTCAAGTCAAATCATTCAAGACAAGAGTTTAAAATATCAAAATCAAAACTGTCAAATCAAGCTCATGAAGAATGTTAAGATCAAAGTCAAGCATTAAAGTCAAATGTCAAGAAAAATCAAAATGAACAGTTTAAGAGCCAAACATGAAAAAAACTTCGAACCAAGATCAAAGACTAGGCTTGAATAACAATAGCTCAAAAATTATTTTGTGTACAAAGAGTTATTTTCATATCACTTACATAAAAAATTTTTGATCAAAAGTAAAATTGATTTTTCAAACTAATACTTGAACTTAGATCATATATATATATTTTTAAAAGTCAACGGTCAACAGGATGTTCGGTTGACGAACCGGACCGTCCAGTTTGACAGAAAAATTTCTATCAATCTGGACGTTCGGATGGATGAACTGGACGTTCGGTTCCTCCCCAACGGTCAGTTTTTCGACAGTTCCAACCGTAACGGCTAGTTGGTCATCCAGATGAGTTCCATACATCTGGATGTGTCCGATTAGACAGAATATTGGACAGTTTGACTGCTATAAATACCAACTTACTTGCCATTTATTTCAAGACTTGAGAACATTCAAATGAGATATTTTTGAGCAAAATTATATTGATTTCTCATCTCATTTATTATTATCAAATCATTTAGTTTTGAAAATTTTTTGATCAAATTAACTTTTGAAAATCTACTCATAAAAGTTTTTCATTTGGAAAATATTTTTTGAACTTACATTTTGACATTCATTTAAATTTACTTCTTCATAGCAAAAATTTTGATTGTTGAGTCAAACTTGAATCATTTCTCTTATAAAAGTTTTTCATTTTTCTCTGTATTTAATTTATTTATATCAATTTTAAAAAGATATATTTTTGAAGAAGATATTTTGCACTTACAGTGTATAAACTTTTTCTACTTCTTCGTATTTACAA